>VZUA01104082.1:11355-22630 GCA_013401035.1 Horornis vulcanius
GAGAAAAATCTGGTTTCATTCCACTCTCAAAAATGCAGACTGGATGTCTGCATTTAGGGTTTTAAAGCAGACACAAGAAGAATGGCAGGTTCCTGCAGAGAAATATGTCACTGGTGATAAACAGCCCCAAAGTCAGTGGAGCAGATAATGCATTGCAGGTCAGAAACTACACCCCTGACAATACTGCACATGCAGCTAATACACCAAATGTCACTTCTGAAGGGGGCAATGCTTTTTCTACTGCTACATCCTCAACAAATTGTACTACATAGCTGAGTTACTTGCTGACATGGAAGCATGAAGGAGCTTTAGGTAACAGAAAATGCAATGAGAGCCTGAACAAGATAGACCACCAAATAAAAAAAAAAATACAGTAAAATTAACAGCCCAGTTCTCATCAGCAATACAAACCAAACAGTAAATCATCTTAGATTGTAATAATAACCTATAAAGAGTAATTGTTCTTTATAGCTCTGTATTAAAAGATTAAGCCCTCTAGACAGAAAGGCATCCGACCTTAATAAGGTTAAAAATCACTTGCTTGTTTGTTTTTAGTCTTGACACATTTTATCCTTTATGTGCAGGATTTTTAACAGCACATTTCACTTTAATGGATGCAGTGGAATTCATCTGTGTTGTTCATAATTCTTAGTTACACACATCTTGACTTATACCTTTCCAGAGCTGACATTAACTCATTCACTCTTACCATGCATAGATGGGCTGGAAATGAAAGGAGGAGACAGGAGAGCCTGCCTAAAATCATCATGGCATTGCTACAGCATTCCTGTATTTCCCTCACATGCTCAATCTCTCATGCTTCCTCTTCCTCATCATCCTCCTGCATTATTGAGGAAGACCAGATTCAAGTATTACAAAGCTGGAAAACACTGATGGAAGAAAGGGCCCTAATTAAGTTTGCCACCTTTCCAAGCTTTCCCATAGCTGGGTGAACACATCAGAAGCCAAGACCTGAAGTCACAAGTCCACACATGTGGCTGGGGCTGATGCAGGAGCCTCCAGCTCTGAGCAGGGCGGGGTGGAGAGAAGCTCTGCCAATTAAACAGACCCCCTAAAGTCCCAGAGCAGCCTAAGGAACCAATTTTAAAGAATTTCCTTTTGTTGTACACACCATGCAGCTTCCAGATTAGCTACCCAGGAAACTGCTACATTCAGCAGACAGTTTTTGAGCAGAATTATGTTAAAATGTAGAAATATTTTCAGAGGTGGAGGATGGTTTTCTATAACGAGTCCCTTCTTGATGAGCTGAGATTTTTCCTTTCAGGTCTGGAGCCAAGGAAAAACCTGGAATATTTTTTGAATCATCACTTGTCTTACCCAGCAGGAAACTCTACTGGTGACTTACTGGTCCAGGTTTGTGCTCAGATTTTTAAAGATCAGAAAATCTGACTGAGACAGCAGCTTGGGAAATCGTCTACTGCAGCACCATAGAGCACACTTAGCATTTCTCTTTCCTATCCCATAATCAAACAAGTTTTAGCTCTTGGTTTCTCAGTAAAGAGGACTAACAAAACTTAGGTAGATTTTGTTAAAAACTGTCTTCCATGGACAGTTTGAGTGCTGACAGGAGTGAACCAAATCATACTGGAACCCACCAATCCACTAATTTTGGTGGGTTTTTAAATCCTTACCCCACAAATCCAACACAAGGCACAAACACCCACATTTGCCTAAAAAACCTTCATGAGAAGGCAAATCTGTGCTGGTGTTTGATAGGGGTCAGCAGGTCATTAGTGGAGAGCTGGTTTTTGGGCATTCCCCTTTAATTTTTAAAGAAATCTGCTTCAGTTTAATGTCATCTTTTATGTTAAGAGGTTCTTTCACACAGGCAGAACTACTTAAAGCTTGTTTGAAACTCTTGGTTGTGCCACTCCTTTTTTACCTTCCCATGTTCATGAACATTCCATCACTGAAAAAAGAAACCCTCGCGTTCCTCAAGTTACTGAAAACTTGCAAAGCCTGGCATGTCAAATTCAAATATAAAATCCATGATGTGACAACACCAGATCAAAGTGGCAAACTGTAAATATGACAGCTGTCTGTAACAGTGGTGTTGTCAAGTGCTGAACTGATGGTTTGTGGATATGTTGATGCAGCGCCAGGTAAAAAAAAAATCACTCTTCCTGACAAACCATATCTTTAAATAGTTCACTGTTGAAATCCAACTCTGCCTAAATTTACCCGTGCATAGCTGATAACAACTTTTAGAAAAGATCTGAAATATTATTTTTCCTGCTCTTTAAAACAGACAGTATAAATTAATAGCATAGAAACAAGTCTGAAATTCTTCAAATGAGAAAGGAAAATGTCTGTTTCTCGGAGCAGGCCCATACTAGGGTGTCAGAGCAGTCAAGAACCCAGGCAGAGCTGGCCCACCCAAAGGTGTGATTATCCAGTGGTCCCTGGCAGAGTATCTCAAAACACCTGGGTGGATCTCTCCATCTTATTTAGCATAGCCATGGACTGCTGTCAACCCATCCCCGAAGCAAAGGAATCTCAGATCCCGATCTGTTTCCTAGTTTCCAACAGAAGATTTGCAAGGTGGGCAGCAGCACTTTCTGTGCATCTGCCAAAGATTGTAATTGTGAAAGTGTGTCTGTCAATTGTGCTGTCTGCCGGCACAAACCGTGGGCTGACCTGGTGTGAGCCAGCAGAGAGGAGCCCAGCTCCACACTCGCTCTCCCTTGGTACCTTTGGAGGGCAAATATCTGCCACTGCCTGCTCGGGGGCTCTGAGCACATCCCAGAGCCTGAAGGATCCCATTAGGACAGCAAGAATTGCAAAGCAGATGACAAAACTAAACCCGTGTCATCTTAAGGGAAGATTTGTGTCCTTTTCAAAGGAAGATGAAGCTCTCAGTTTAACACCACTGCAGTTACAAGCCTGCCAGCTGAGAACCACTTGCCACCCTGATAAAGCTGTCTCACATTGTGATGCGATGCTGTTAAACACCAGAAACTTTCCCATTGAAATTGTTAATGCACTGGGAAAAAAAACAAAACAAAACAAACAAAAACAAACCCAAACACACAAAAACTCCCACAAAAAAAAAAAAACAAAACAAAACAAAAAACAAACAAAAAAAACCAAAACAACAACAACCAAAAAACAACAACAACAAAAAAAACCACCCACAAACAAACAAACAAAACCAAAACCATCCAAACAAACTAACCCAGCCACACCAGCAATCAGCGCCCTGACTAATCCCTTCTAGCTCAGTTTCAGGTGCAATCAGTTGATATTTTCTCTTAGATAGCTTCCAGAATGACCTTGCACCTTTTCTCGTTTTCTAGGTCCTTCCCAGACATCAGGACATTATTTAGGCAGAGGAGGGACCCAGCAGCCTGAGCTGTTTGTTTCACGATGTGAAACCTGTGAAATGCTTTTCTTTGTTCACACACAGACTAGGTGATTGCTTTGATAGCAACAGTTCATACTGCTACAAAGAAAAAAACTTAAGAGGATGAGAAAGATTTGAAACATTCCTGAGTGAAATCTGAAGGGTTTTAGCAGGATAACGACTTCTTTTTCTCACTGAGGGGAGCCTGGTGAGGAATCCTCGCAGTAAGAGATTTGTCATGTATCAGGAAAGGGAATGAAAGAGCTGGCTTTTACCTCCGGAAAAACTTAAAAACCTCTTCTGTCTATAACCCCCGTTGATATTTTCCCACCAAAACATTGATTTGTGTTCTTTTTTCCACACAGCTTGAGATGCAGACTCACTGAAACAGCCCAGGACTCTGCACGTGGACTTTATCTGCTGGAACTGCACCATCATTTTTAAATTTTTCATGTTTCTTGAGCAAAACCTGTATTTCTCTCTCGGAGAAATGGGATATCATCCATGCATCTCCCTGAGCTGTGTGAGGGCAGCTGAGCTTTTCCAGGTTCCTTGCAGGCATTAATGCACTGTTTCCCAGAGTCCCAGAATATTGGGCATTCCTGTCTCTGAACAGAAACTTTCCCCAGACTTGACAAATGGGCTTGGAAGAACAAAGAGTCCTCACTTAAAAAAAATTACAAAAAAATGTATCAAGATGAAAAATTTCTGATCTTATTTCTTTGACCTGCTGTGCTATCAGGAAACATTGCTTGTGATGAGCTAGAGGTTAATGAGTTAAGGGGTAGCAATTCTCCCTTTTTCCTATTTTGAGTTTATGTTTCTGGTCTCCTCCACTCTTCTCTGAATACCTGGAAGGAATCTCCTTTCATAGAAGCAAGATCCTACGACTACACGAGTCTGATAAGATCCTTCAGGTCTCCCAAATCAGAACTCCAGGAGTGCAGTTTTGCATTAATCTACAAGCTGCCATTCCTAGAAAGGCAGCAGTGTGCTAATGGCAAGGTGTTCTCCTAAAATTTCCAAATCATTTTGAGCTTGTAAAAGCTGTGTCTAAAAAAACCCCACAGAACTGTCTTCCACTAAGATATGATCTCAAAATTTGCTGCAATTTTTTACTAGCATGTCTACTTGGAAAGTTACCAAGAAGTTGTGGTCCTATAAATCTCAGCTTTTGGTCCCTGATGCAGTTTAATCTGTTGGTACAAACAATAGAAATAATAGGTAGATGCACATTGGTCATGATTGTAGTTTCCAGAGAATGTGCAAGCACTCCAGTGTTGTGTGGAGCAAGGCCAGTGGAGAGGAGGGATGGGAATAGCAAGCACACAGAATCAAGAACACTCTCTTCTTTCTGAAGGTCATTTGGTTTTCCTTCTCTCCCATTATTAAGTTTAATAATTTATACTCTTTAAGCTATTTCTGCTTTCTTTTTATATCTCTTGCTTAAACAATGAGATTTAAGTCTTTGTTTAGGCTTTCTGAGCACAAAACCATGTCTAATCTTCACAGCCCTTCTATTTTCCACCTGACTTTAATACATTAGAACTTTTCTGCTCATTATTCTGACCATAGAAGAAAATATAGCAGCTTGAATTCATGCAGTCTGTCTTCTGGTTTTGGTGTTTTGTTGGGTGTTTTTGGAGGGGAAGAAGAGGGAAGATCCTCTGCTGAGGAGAGAAGAAGTTGTTTATGCATTTTTATTCTCTGTAAATCCTATAAGTGAATGATTAGAAAGCCACGTTTCCATTTATTTTGGTCCCCAGACTAAAATTACTTAGGCTAACTAAAATAAAAGAACACTGAAAAGTGTATAGCCTCTATATGACTGTTAAAATGTGTAGACACAGTAATTCATGGATTTAGTATGCCTTTAACAGTGTTAAATCTGATAGAAGGCAGCTTTTTCTGCTGCATCTCTAGCATTTGATAAACTACAGCCTCAGTGGCAATGGATTATAAACCTGAATTTATAGAAAATGAAGTGAAGCAGAGTCTGGCCTTGACCTCACCAGTTGCTGTGGGGTTGTTACTCCACTTGGTCTAAATAATGGGGAATTCCCTCATCTGGAGCAGGCTGGCTGTGGCTGAGGGGCAGAGCAGGGAGTCTGGAGCAGGAGAAGCCTTTGGGGCTGTCCCATGGCAGCAGCTGAGCAGGGATGCAGCTCTGAGTGGTTCAGTATTCACAGGACATTTCTGTGCTTGTGTCCAGGGTGGGAGATAGGGGAAGTGCCTCGAGGTCATGAAAAACACTCTGCTTCCCCAGAGGGAGAGCAGAGACACTCTCAGGATGTGCAGATAAAGCCCCGAAGGATGACATCTCTAAAGCTTTTTAAAACAGGGCTTTCATCTCCAAGTGCACATCTCAGCAATCCAGCTGATTTTATTACATGTGCAGATACAAAAAAAAAAAATAAAAAAAAGGTCTTGTCAAGGTAGCCACAACCAACATTATTTCTATTGTTTGTACCAACAGATTAAACTGCATCAGGGACCAAAAGCTGAGATTTATAGGATCACAACTTCTTGGTAACTTTCCAAGTAGATATGCTAGTGAAAAATTGCAGCAAATTTTGAGATCATATCTTAGTGGAAAACAGTTCTGCTTTTCTTTTCTTTTTTTTAGACACAGCTTTTACAAGCTCAAAATGATTTGGAAATTTTAGGAGAACACCTTGCCATTAGCACACTGCTGCCTTTCTAGGAATGGCAGCTTGTAGATTAATGCAAAACTGCACTCCTGGAGTTCTGATTTGGGAGACCTGAAGGATCTTATCAGACTCGTGTAGTCGTAGGATCTTGCTTCTATGAAAGGAGATTCCTTCCAGGTATTCAGAGAAGAGTGGAGGAGACCAGAAACATAAACTCAAAATAGCAAAAAGGGAGAATTGCCACCCCTTAACTCATTAACCTCCAGCACATCAGTGGTCAGCTTCTGTAGATAATTAGTGTCCACTAGGTCACAGATGACACAGGAATTGGAGAGTACACTCACCATGGTGGCAATGTTTTTTTTAGCTAATAAACAAAACTCTTCTTTCTCCTAAATTAAGGGATTTATTGAAGGCATGGTCCAGAATGCATTTCCTCACCCTGTTCCTTCCAAGTGTCTGAGTTTTTGTCTCTATTCATCTTCCCAAGCTTCTATAAAAATTTCCATGTGTAGGCTGACAGTTAAATCAGAATTGGGGAACTGGCAGAACAGGATGAAATACATCCATTCAATACAGCTATTATATTTTCTTATTCTTAAATCCCGCTCATCTTTCTATACGTTTTTTCTTGCATAAAATAAAAACAGAATATTCACTCTCCTGGAGAAATATATATATATATTCACAGAAGATTTGACACCAGCTGCAAAATTCACAGGTTAAAATTTGTTAACATCTGACAATACAGTCAAAGGAACAGCAAAGTGCACTGCTAGAGGAGGGTGGACAACAAATCTTTTGAGAGGAAGATAATGCAACATTTTCATTCTTTGTGCTTCTCAAAGCCAGGCTACATCACTTAGTGATATTCTTAGGAGAGTAAAATATTTCCAGGCACACAGCTTGCCGTGTCATACGGACCCTAAAGCTGGCTCCTAAACTCTTCTGGTGCTTCACAGACTTCAGACTACAGTGAACTCTTAAACTAGATGAGAATATTGGCACAATCATCGTGCTATAACACAAACATTTTATTTTCTGTAATGCTTGAATGCTCCTTGCCCTGTTCCATGCTATTTACCCAACTACTGCTCCCTAACAGCAAATTACATGTCCAAGCCATACCTCCATTTAGGTTCCTACTGGTTCCAAAGGTTCCTCACACCATCAATGGTTCCTCACACCATCACTTTCCACTCATCCATTTTGTGTCCCCCCCAAGAAAAGTCTTATCCAGAACCTCATAACATTGAGCTTTGAAGATTTCCTGCAGCTCTGAGTTATATTGAAGGTATGACTCCTCCTATGTTCTCTGTAGGAAATATTTCACTATGCCTGGCTAACCCACAGTCTGATTTGGGAATAGATTATCCCTGATAAATCCACAGGGCTACTCTGTACTCAGCATTGCTCCAGGAGGAGAATTCCATGCAGAATGAAGCCAATTTACTTGATTAGGGAATATCAGCATTAGGATTCTCAAGCTGTCAGGAATCCTGTGCTAACAGCCCAGTCTGTGGGCGCCTGTGCTGCTCAGCTCCAGAGCCTTCAGGCTGGCTGGGCAGGAGGAGATAACAGCTCCTGCTCCTGTGAGTCTGAGGATTGTTCCTTAGCTGAGATAAGCAGAAAGATGGAGAGGAGCAAAAGCCACAGCAGTGCAGGTGGTGCAAACACCGCAGAGAGGAGGAGGAGGAGGCGCTTTCCACACTCACAATATCCCAAAAAACAGCAGCAGATCGTTCAGTGCTGCAGTCAGACTGGGATCAGGCACCACCAAAAGCTCTGCTCTGGCTGTCCAGGCGGTCACAACACTCGGAGTGCTTCAGTAAAGCATCAGAAGGCTTCAAGCATCAGCACCTCATTACCTAGAAGTCTTTCATACCTTTTCACGGGCAACTCCACACAGCTCTGGCTCTTTCTCTCCTTCTCCCTTCCTTCTGCAGCTCCAGCTCGCTCCTTCCTCTCCCTGGCTCAGCCCCAGCCCTGTGTGTCCCTGTCCCCTGTGTCCCCTCCTGTCCCTCCCTG
Source organism: Horornis vulcanius (assembly GCA_013401035.1). NCBI lineage: Eukaryota > Metazoa > Chordata > Aves > Passeriformes > Scotocercidae > Horornis > Horornis vulcanius. The sequence continues at coordinate 19,399 of VZUA01104082.1, forward strand.
CCCCCAGCAGGCTCCAGCAGCCCCAGCTGACTCTGGCAGCTCCCTCACTCTTTATCACCCCCACAGCTGGGAGGGCAGGGCTGTTCCCACTCTGGGTCACTGACACAGCTGCAGTAGGGCAGGGGCAGGATTGCCCCCAGCACCATCTCTCTCTGTCTCCCCACAGAGGAGGCGTTTTCCACACTCACAATATCCCAAAAAACAGCATCAGATCGTTCAGTGCTGCAGCCAGACTGGGATCAGACATTACCAAAAGCTCTGCAACAACTGAGAGAGGTGAATTTTGGAGCCCACTGCCTACACAAACAGCTGAGAGCACCTTACAGGAGAGGGATAGTGCTGGTGGCTTACTGAGCTTTTCCAGACCAATTTCTCTATCATTGTCTTTTATATTCTGGCATTAAATGCCAACTAAACAAAGTATTGGAAAATATATTTCTTTTCAGTCTTCAGATATGGTTTTCTTTTTTACTTCTTCCTTCATACTTATCTCCAGAGAAAGAATTCGACCATTTTAAGTAGATAAGCAAGGGTCCTGACTTCAGTTATGTTTTATGGCTTCAAATTCCACAGATAGTCCTCAGCACAGTAACTGGAATAACACTGCTAAACACTTCAGTGATTTTGACAGCTTCCCAGCTATCACTTGCTATTGCTTTCACAACTGAAAATCCAAGTTGTTACCCATAAAATATGAATGATAAACACAAATTGTAGCCTCCCACACGTTCTGTCTTTCGTGGCTTTCTCAGACACAGTGCACCAGCCAGGGGGTCGGAGAGCTGCTTGTCCCCATTGCTGCTGTGCCATCCATCCCTGGACAGCCAAAACTGTGGGAGTTTGGGCAGTGCTGGGCAGCACAGGGATGCTGTCCCGGGAGAAGATGCAAGGAGCAGTGGAGAAAGAGCCAGGAACAAGGAGGCAAAGGCTCCTCATCAATTCTTCCCTGTGCAGAGTGAGGGCTGACCTCACTGCTGGCAGGAGAGGGGCTGGGCAGGGCTCAGAGAGCTATTGCAGAGAGGGATGAAGCGTTTCCTGGCATTCCAGGGAAAGCTGAGCTCACAGGAATGTTTGGGATCTTGCCCTGATAACAATCTTGCACCAGGCCAGCCTGTAATGAGCCCCCACCAAGGTGCATCAAGTCCTGAGGGCTGGCCTGCAACTTCTCAGAAATGGCTTTATAATATTTAAGCCTGACTTAATAATATTTGAGCCTGATCAGGTGTGCTTTGAAAAGCAAAACATTTTAATAAATGAGAAAATAACAAACGATACAAAAACAAAACAGAAGCTGTGCACAGGTGCAGGAAAGCCCCTTACACCTGGCTAAGGCACCCCAAAAAAAGCAGAGGGGATTTGTGCCTAAGTACTTAATGATTTAGGAGGGCTTTTGGCTTGCTGCCCAATGGAAAATAGACACATTTCTGGGGAGCAGCTACAGAGACCAACTGGTGCCTCTGCGCTGGCACTGAGCAAGTCACAGCAAGAAGGGCATGGAAGATTCTTTCTTTTTTAAAGAAAGTTTTTCTTTATTAAAAGTCTTGAGGTGAAACTGAAACCATTTTCCTTATTTGGAAACATCCACTTGGGTGTGAGGATGTGCTGCAACATCACCCTGCTTCACTGAGAGGCAAACCTGAAATATTGATTTCCAAATTTCAAATGGAAGAAAAACAGCCTCTTTTATTTTAATAGGCAGCAAGCATAATGGATTATAAAATAATCCCTGATTTAATGCAAGACCTTTAAAAGGCAGAAAATTGGAACACAAGACATGTTTCAGACCTTTCCTAAAATTCTAACAATTTATTATATTTTTTTTAGTTTCAATTTCAGATTATTTCTTGTTTTACTTCTGCTAGTACACAGAGTATTTCCCTTTCTTAACCACTTGATGACATACTAGTCCTATAGACTTCCCCAAAAGACATCAGTGGCTTTCTTGAGTAGGAGAGCTGAGGGAGGTGGTGTGGCAGAAACCAAGGGTTTTAGTACAAAAATATTATGGAAACACAGAATGTTTGTTTAGAATAAAATGTTCCACACACACCAATCCCCACAGAAATCTTTACAGATATGGATACAAGTGCAGCCTTGTAGATGGATTTTGTATCCATTTCTGCAACTACTTACACAGGTTTGTATATGGATTGTTTATATATAGCTGGAGCTGTAGTTGCACAGGTTTATGTAGAAAAAAGAAAAGCAGATGCTGTTACTTGTACTGCTAAGGGAGAGTATTTTAATTTAATTCTGCTCCAAGACACCTCTGTGAAGGAGAGGTGTAACATGAGGCAGTCTCCTGAAGGACTGGTTGACGCTCTTGTTACCTGCCTAGGACAGGAAAAGTTTATTATTCATTTGGCTGCTGCTGGAAATTTGGGCTCTGAGTGTCACTGAGGGCTGAGCTGATACAGCCAAGTGCCATTCCAGGGCACTGTTGCATAAACCAGATGCTGCATTCAGTCCTGGGTTGGCTGCTGGAAAATGAGGGAAATCAATAGGAATTCCAAAATATGATTAAAGAATGTCTGTCCAGGAAAATGCGTTGCTGTACTCCAACCCATATAATTGTACTGCTCTTTGTGTTATTGTAAGACTGTTTTTGGAATTGTTGTGTTTTTTTTTTTTTTTTTTTTTTTTTTGTTGTGTGTTTTTTTTTTGNTCTCTTCTTGGTTTCTTTATTTTTTTTTTATTTTTTTTTTAATATTTTTGGTGGTTTTGCCAAAACTAAACCACTTCCAAAGAGACACAAATAACTCTGAATGCCGTGAACCCTGAAACAATGTGTTGATACCAAGAGTTGCTGCAGCAACATCCCAAATTTCTCCATTTCAGCATCCCTCATGCCATGCTTAAGCTCTTTAATACCTTCCAGTCCCTTGTTTTGTTCATCAGTGATGTGCAGAGCTGCAGAGTGGCATTAAAGAAGATGACTGCATCTGCTGTCACAGTGAAATACCAGACTCCAGTCAGTAAAAACATGGAAATGCACCATTTGCTCCTGTATTCCAAAGCACATTTATAAAACTCTACCCCCCACATTATTCAATTAATCCAAAAAATAAAACTTCCTTTGCCTATTCTATATGCTGTTGGTGGGATTTAATATTATGATGATAACACAAGATGTAGAATAAAATACCTTTAAGCTTGCAAACACATTTTTGTAAGTCAAATTATTTAATCTTTCCAAGACTCCAGATGGCACCACCTTTCTTTTTTTTTTTTT
>VZUA01104082.1:36590-49066 GCA_013401035.1 Horornis vulcanius
AGCCGTGAGGAGGAGTTTGAGATGTGCCCAGAAGGAGCTGCTAAATATTGAAACCATTTAATATAAAGCTAGATTGTAGTACTTTTCCTGTTAAAAATGGCAGTGTCAGAGTTGTGCTGCTGTGCAATGTGGATGATGGTATTCCAAGAGATTCCCAAGCAAAGAAGTCCTGGTGAACTCATCCAAGATGAGTTCCTCACTGAAGGGCTCTTCCTCTGCATGTGACCTCTGTCCAGGTGACAAATGATGCTGTGGGAAAGCAATTTCATTGAGATAACACTTTTCTTGCCTGCTTGCAGCCACAGGTTGTTCAAATTGAGGCAGTTAGCAAATAGGTAAACTCATAAAAACACATTTTCCCACTTCAGAAGTGCTTTTTTTTTTTTGTCATGAAGAGACAAGACCATTTAACAATTTCTCTGCATTATGGCAATACTTCTTGGAGATTTCTTTCTCCCTTTTGGCACTTCCCCTGCATAAAGAAAATGATTATTTGATGTTTTTGTTTGGTTTCTTTGTGGTACAGGTGCACATGCCTAAGCACACCAGACTGACTTGCTTTCCAGCAGACTTGCCACAGAACAGAGAGGGATGTGCCAGCACAGCATCAAGCAAGGGGGTGAAGAAAGGGAAGTGGCAACCCAGAAACTGCACTAGATGCCTTAAATTTCACCTTTCCTGTGTTTCAGGCTCTGTGCTGCCCAGGGTGCAGCTTTGAGCTCACAGTCAGGGTCACTCAGCTCTGCACACAGCAGGGACACAAAACAAATCCTTCTCCTGCTGCACACCNACTTAGCTTCTTAAACCAATCCTGGTTCACACCATGAGAGCATACCTCTCTGCTCAGCTGCCTCTTGTGCTGGTTAAGCAGAACTTATCACAAAAAACAAAAAAAATATTTGCCAGTTTGGCTTCAGCAGAAATCCAACTCTTTGTTCTTTGGTGCACATCAAATGTCCGCCTCTTGCACCCCTCTGAGAGGAACCTGGCAGGAGAACAGAGCACACCCAGCTGCATCCTGGCAGACAAACCCTCCTGAGAGGGTGGCTCATGCTTGCTGGACAAGAGGGGTTGGGTTTCTCACGTTTGGCATGCATTCATCACACTCCTTCTCATACTTAGAATAGAAACCTTCATGCAAATTCTGGGTTTGGACTCGTTTGATTTAACCCATCTACAAGGCAAACATCTTATTTTCCAGGTTCTCTCCATCCTCAGGTGAACACATGGAGGTTCCAAAATTTTCTGAGTGAAGGAACTACCCCTGCAGGTTACTTTTCCCCTATTCCCTACTTAGAGATTCTTTAGACAATGAGTTTTGACAAAAAAAGCTCCCTAAAATCATGGGTGATGTAGCTATCCTTGGATATTGTGTCTAATTAGAAGTACACAGATTTTTTTTCCCCAATATTTAATAGGCAAATGTGTATTTATTTATTTATTTATTTTGTTTGTATTCAGCCTGCTGGGTAGATTTCATTTCATTGTAATTAGATTCAGGTACTCGCATCAGATGTTCTACATAGAGTAAACATTAAGATTCCTGAATTTTCATTACATCTCTTATATTCAATGAATCATTTATATGCAAATTTACTCAAATTTTACAGCATAAATCTTCAATATTAGTGTTTTTGTAGTCGTTTCTTTGAATTTTAGTGGCATATTTTGAGGGAATTTCAGACAGGCACTGCCAAAACAGTAATAGGCTTCAATAACTGCCTTTTGTAGACTGAAGTGACAGCTTTGAGGTTGGAAAATTTTATCTTTTCTTTAATATTCAGTAGTTTTACACTGACAAGAAACACATTTTTGAGTCAATAGGCTGAAATCTGATAAAAAGCATTTAAAAACCCAAGTAGATTGATTGTGTGCAATCATTGCAGGAGAGTGACTCCAGCTAACAAAAAGGCTCAATCTTCCCCTGCCTCACGGTGACAATTTTGCTTTATAGGGAAGGAGCTGTGCAGCACATTATCTGCAGCACATAAGCTGCAAATGTGACCCTTTAGATTCTTTTTTTCTGCGTTTAAAACGCTTGTTTAGAATTTCAGAGGCTTGTTTTCTTTGCCAATTTCCCCAGCATCATTTTTATGAGTCAGCTCAGACAGTCTTTACTTTTCAGATGTCAAGGCCTTGCATTACATTTCCTACATTACCAGGCAGGCATGGTGCTAAATGTCTCTGCTGCAATTAAAGCAAACAAACATCAGCTTGGATCTGCCAAGACAGGAAGCTCTGACTTTGTGCATGCCTCCATAAGATGATGAATATTTTTAGGTGATGTATAGTAACTAGCGTGATACCCGGTGCTGACATTTGTCTCTCACACAGAGATTAACTTTGAAAACAATTGTAATTACATTTGGAGTGTCTATACTTACATGTAGATTGATTATGTATCTTTCTTTTTTCATCAGTTTTCAGTTTTTAAACCACTCTGCTCCATTGTGGTCTCTCCAGTTCAAATCACTTCGAAGCATTTGCTTTTGCACAGCAACAGCAAGAGTCCCTTTGTATTTTCTAGAAATGAGCCTGTTAGATTTCCTGGGGAAAAAGTCTTTTTAAATAGGCCTCAAAGTGTTCCAAGTAGGTCTCCTTTGTCATTACAGAACTTGATTGTATTGATTTTAACAGATATTTCTATGCAAACCAAAATTTTTACATATCTATAAAATGCTAATGAATAAAATTAGCATTGCACTGCAGACAGAACCCTGTGTACCTGTTAGGTGGAAAAAGTTTCTCATTTTTCCTGCTTGCCTGTGTATTTTTTTCCCCAAAAGTATTCAAAGTATTCACCTTTCCCCCCACCTACTCTCCCCTCTTATAATATCTTCATTTTTCAGGCAGATTTTAACTTCCCTCTGTACACAGAAGCTTGATCTACACAGCAGAGAAGAAAAATCCCACATCCTCTATAGAATAGCTGAAATTTGTGAAGTTTAGACAAGCTTTTGGGTACAGCCTTTTATCATCTCTGGTAACTAAACAACAACTCAAGCTAAGCACAGGTTAAAAGCATTTTCTCTTGGTTTAATCTCATTATGTTAATCAACTCTTTTACTACATGCACAACAGCTGCAGTGGAAATGAATAACTTCATTTCAGTGCCTTATAAAATGTCATTTTTTTCTTTGCACATCCTACTTATCTGCTCTAGAACACGTCACAGCTGGTGGCTTACAGCTAGGGGTTAAAATCTAGTACAGAGCTCCCGGGCACCTCATTCATCTGTCTCTTGCATGGATGTGCACAGTAACTTTCCTTTTTGTAAACACAGACATAATGCTGGTGGAGAAAAAGAGTGAGAAGAGGTAGCACCAGCTCCATAGTGAAAAGCAGAATGCATGGATCTACAGATTTTTGTTTCTGCTTTGAATTAAATATGAAGACCTGGCTGTCACATCCTAAACACATCTACTGTCAGAACTTTAGCTTTAAGCATTAAATTAGCACCCTCAAAAGGCATCTAAATTACAAAAATAATAAAAATAAAAGTGGAAATGCATTATTAGTCTCACTGTAGATATCAGGCATGTCATGTTTTCATACTGGAATAGGAATACAAGGACCAGGACACAAAGGATAGATCTTGGAGAAATGCTTATTTGCAAGTAGAGTGCACAACTATCTTCTTAAAATGACATTCACAACCATTCAAGGGAGGAGAGCTGTCTTCTGGTTGCTGCAGGAAGCAACCTTCTTGCTCATTCCCTCTTCTGCTTGACGTGTGGCATTTCCAAGGAGGAGCAGACTCATGGCTGCCCCAACTACAGCTCAGTCCTAAGGCCACACATGGAAAAATCCTGAGGAAAAGGCAAAAATGCTAAAATATCATGTGGGCAGCACATCTCCTAACCTGTCTGCTGCTGGGACACAAATGTTCTTTTTTAAACAAACCCAGATGTGTGTTCTGGGCCCTTACCTCAGCCCAAGTTACCTGGCAGGAGTGGGAGCCCATCCTACAGGCAAGAGATGTTTTTGGAGCACTGCACCAGGGCTGCAGTGCTTTGGTGAAAATATTGCACTTTGTAGGGCTGGCCAGCAAATCCCTGGCATTCAGGGATTTCCACCTTGCCAGAGCAGGGCTCCAGGTGCTCCCTGTGCCTGCAGGGAGGAAAGCAGAACAATGGGAGCACAGTTCTGCAATTCCCCAGCAGCTCTGCAGTGACACCAGTGACAAAACTCTGCACTTCTTCAGGCACTACACATTTCTGCATTGCTCTGTTCTTGTTTTGCCAGACCTCTGTGAAATTCCACACTTTCCTTGCCTCCCAAAGTGGCCCTGCAAAAAATTGCCAACTTCATCCAAACCAGGGAAACCCTTCAGTTCCATAAATTTTCATCCATTCTTTTAATTTGGAGGTTGAACATATTATCTAGCCTAGCAACTGATGTGTCAGCAGTTATTGGCTTTAAGGGAATATACTGGTGCACAGGTCTGATGCCAAAATAAGTAATATTTTCCTGCTTGAAAGGGTCTTGCAGATGGAAAAGCCATAACTGCATCAAAGAATAAAATATTACTGCCTTAGTGTCAGGGCAACAAGAGCTGCTCTTTAAATATGGACTAAAATAAGATAGAGGAATGTGTAAAATGTGGCTTCATTAGTTTCTCTTTTGATGGTTATTTCTTTATATCACATTCATGGTGAGAGGATAATCCCTTTAGCTCAACAACAACCCATTAACCATGTTCTCTCAATTAGAAATAGCTTCTCTTCTAACAAAGCAAACACCATAAACACTTCTGCCTCCAGCTCATAATGATTTTCTATAAGTAAATGTATCAGAGGCATAGTACAAGGAGGGAGCTTGGTACAAAGAGAAATGACACAAAAATGGAAGATATTTCTGATCATATAAAGCTCATTTGCTGTACACATTGTGTGTGAATATTTTTACTGCTTACCAGAAGCCTGCTACTCAGGTGCATGAAGTAACTGCAAATGAAGTTAAATTGTCTTGGCTTTCTGACAGTTTGGGGCTTCCCAGTAAAAGGAAACTTGGAAAGCTGAAAATGGGAGAAAAGCGTAGCTGGGGGAATACTTTTAAACAACTTATGTTTCAGAAACCCAAAGAAAACAGTACAAAGGAGAAAACTGCTTTCGTGGATCTAGTTTATTAATAAGCATTGGAATTAACAAGACAACATGCTGTACAGAAACCTGAAATAGAACTACTGCAAATTTACTGGACTTCAAATGCTGCTGGACTGTATTATATGGTGTCCAGCTGCATTATTTGTAGAGTGTGGTTAGGGCTGTTTCAATACACAGACATACACTGCTCACTCCCAGATCCTGTAGTTTGCCATAGAGCAGGGAGATTTCCCAGAAACACAAACTCAAATATTTACAAGAAATTGTCAATCTCTTTCTTCACTAGGGATAACATAAGTTATACACAATTTTCCTATGTATACCAAATAAAATCTTTGCCTTCAACTTTACTTTGTGTCTGCACAAACCAATTCCTTCCCGTTTATTTACCCAGCTAAATCAGGGTAGCAAACTGCAGTGTGATCATTTAATTGCTTATCATTGATTAAGGGTCGGTATTCAACCTGCAAAAGGAAAACGTGAGAAATCAAATAAAGCCAAGCGAAAATTTGCCAACTTTAAAACCTCAGCTTGACTCCAACAACCTTGAGCTAATCAGCCATCAGCAGTGGAAATACTGAGGCTCTGCCTTAGGCTGGACCACGCTGGAAGCCGGGGAGGAGTGGTGGGTTTGGGTTGATGTGTTCATGGCTCCATGGGTCTGGGGGTTGGAGTTCCCCATGGATTACAGCCTGCTCAGGGTACAACAGAGCCGAGTTTCCCTTCTCTGAGGAAAATCCCCAACAGATCCAGGCACAGCAGGGTCAGGGGTGCACAGGGATCTGTGCTCTGCTCCAGCCAAGGCCCCGGCTGGGCTCAGCACCACGGAACTGATGCTGTGCGGAGCTGCCTCGTGCTGGCCTTCCCAAACCCTCAGGCCCCATTAGCACGGGCTCATTGCCATGCTAATTAGCTAAATGACCTGCATCCGGCCAGCTCCCACCCGGGAGAGCAGGTGCTCTGCAGTCTCTGTCTGGCCAGGCAGACATGCTTAATTATTCTTTAGAATTAAGTTACACTTCAGCCTACAGCACAGCTCAGGAAAACAAGGAAACAGAATCTTTTACTTCAAACAGTTTGACTCGGTCCTTTCTTTTAACAGTCTTTGTTTTGTCTGTTTGTTTTTTTTAATTTTAGCATTGACTGCTTTACAATATGGAAATAATCCATTTTGCTATGCTCAGGAGTGCAACAAGCATGAGTTTGGAGGGGGAAATAAACTAGACTCGACTGTGTGACACATCACTTTGAAGGCAAAGGTTTTCCTTTATTGTTACACCGTATGGAACAAATCTAATCATGTAACTAGCATTTTACTGTATATTGTATATAGAGTCGTTTTCTCCACAAATTCACACAAGTAAGATAAAATAAGTTAAATGACTAAAAAGGAAAAAAAAATACACAAAAATATACAGTCTAGGTACTAGATAAATTATTTATATATATGGCAAGATGTGTAACGAGTCTCTAGCAACATTATTCCTCTGGATACTGACATGCTACTCAGCAAAATGTTGCCTCAAATATGTATTTTTATATATTAGAGGTATAATATATAAAAATGAGGGAACAGTTTATCTCCTGATAGAATGCGTATTTACAATTAATTGTTCTGTGTGTTGTTGGCTAAATTTTAGAATATCAAATGCATTTTCATGGATATAATGTTTAATGCTTCTTTTAATCAGACTCATCTTTATCATTCTTTTTGTTTAACTTTTTTTTATTGTTGTTTGGTTTGGGTGGCTTTGTGTGTTTGTTTTCAAGGGAAGGGGGATGGTTAAGTTGTTCTCTGCCTTTGGGAAAAGAACTAAAGCAACCCCTAAATATCTAAATTAAGTGAAGTTTGTTGTTTTTTTTTTCCCTACCAATGAACAAAACCTCACTAATTCTGGGTCTTCACCTTTTTGTATAGAAATCCTAAAATTGTAGAAATTAATTCTTTGCCAGGAAATTTCAGTTACAATTTTCATCCTCAAAAGAACTGGTTCAGGCAAATAAAAAAAAAAAAAAAAAAACAAAACAAAAAAAACCCCCCCAAAAAACCCCCCAAAAAACCCCAAAACCAACCAAACAAAAAAACCCCAAACATGCCCCCCAAACCCCATTAAAAACACACACACACAAAAAAAAAAATTCTAATGGAGCTGCCAATTCCATAAACATTTGGTATAGCAGAATCTGTAATAAAAAACTAAAGACCTCTGCTCACAATAGGAGGAATTACTGTCAGCATTATTCTAAATTTGCACAATTAGTATGTTTGGTAAATCTGTGTAAACTACAGATAAGCTCATTTTTTGCATATCCCTGAAAAGAACTGCCAAATTCTCTCCTCCTGATGTCTCCAAAGCAAACAACAAAGGGGTCTGTATACATTAGGCATGAATTAATTTGTCAATTTTTCAATTGTCCCAGAACTGGAAATGAGATGTGTCAGTACCCAAAGGATTATGATTTTTTTTTCCAGGATTTACATGCAACTGGAAGCCAGTGTGCCACATATTTTCTAAACATTATTGAAAACTACTTTAAAAAAAGAGACAAAGCAAAAGATTATCATTAGATAATCTGATCCCCATTAATTAAACCCTATCAGTAGGTTAAAAGTTAATTTTTTTTTTTTTTTTTTTTTTTTTTTTTTCTTTTTTTTTTTTCACATAAAATCTAAATGTGGTTTGAATAGATTTACAGTGGGGACAGCGATATATAAAGCTACTTATACCTGCTGGGCACATAAGAGAAGCTCTTTTAGCATTCATTGGAAACCCTCAACAACTTGAACTTCTGTAAATTTCACAAGCAGCTAATATTACAGCATTTTTACACACAGTTTTGTTTATAAATTACAGACTTAAGTAACATTATGAAGCCTACATAGAGTTCTACCCATAGGAAATATTCACACACTGTTTTTCCCCTCCATACAGCTTCGATTGTCTCACTTAATGTAGCAATAAAACAAAAAAGTTATGCATTTTCTTAAAGGAAAAACTTCTTGGTATGTACATACTGCAAATAATGAAATGGCTAAAGACCAACAAAGTACTAGAAGGAAATACTAGAAGGAAAATACGTTTTTTTCGTCTAAGAAAGGAATCTCCTTTTCATCCACTGTGGAATTTACCAAGAGAATATATTCTCCAGTACACAGAACACTGAAAAAAGTCCTTTCTCTTTAAAGAGAATCACCTTGAGACTTTTTCAAATAATATGAATAGGGTTTGTTTATATTTGTCCAACTTCCATTACCTAGATCCTTCTTTCTTTGCTGAGCACTATCAGTCATTCTCTAACAACTAATCCACAAGGACAAGTACTTCTTAGCCTAACAGGTTTGTGATGAAGTAACTAATATTATAGTTAAACTTTTTACTGGATACTTACAATAGGTGAATATAGCTGTAAAAAAAGCCGTACACATCACTATTAAATATTCTTTAAAACACTGGTAGCTTGCAGCCACGACATCACATCAGCCAAAAAAACTACTCCACTTCCTACTGTTTTCAGCAGTGCCCATGTAATTTTCAACTAACAGGAACAGTAGCCAAAGCAAGCTCTGCAAGACGAAAAAGAAAATAAAGACAAAAAAAAAAAAAAAAGAGANCATTGAGCCAATAAAAATTAAAATAAAAATCAATTGTCGTGTACATTCTCCTTATTATATAAAAGATAAATTTTGGTGGGAAGATATACCATCCTTCTGAAGAATTAGATTTTAGGATCTTATTAATTCTATTATGTCAAGTAATCAAATGAGAGAAATTGCTCACTTGATCTCTAATGCTAAGCAAATGGAAGATGAAATCTATGAATATGCTATAAATTATAACAACAAAGAAAAAATTGAGTAAGCTATTTTTAGACTGCAATATTCCCCAAACTGTACTAAGAAATCACCTTCAAAGGGAGGAAGAACTGCTGGCAGATATTTGTACTACATGGCTCATGTAAGAAAATGAACAGGATTTTGTCTTTCTTCTGATTGTTTCTGGGTTGTGGGTTCTCTTCCCCATTTTATGGATTGTACTAAGAACTACGGTAAACACCTTTCAACCAGGTCCTAAGGATTTAGATTTTCTGTTTCAGATTTAAGGTTCTATATACACAAATGTTCACGAGCCTAACGAGTTCCTACGCGCCCGAGGAGCTGGGGCGTAGTTGTACACGCTAGGCCGTGATTATCCCCAGTAACACTTAAAGCCTGAAATCAGGGATTTGTCAGATATGCATTTACAGCTGGTGCTCGTGTATGAACGTGGTGCTGCTCCCAGCCCCCGGCGCCTGGTGGGACGCGGCGAAGTTTGCCAGAGGGATGACCTTGACGGGATCCTCGCTGGCGCAATGTCTTTCGCAGGTGTTGTAGAACTGGGGCCGGGGCCCTCCCTGGCCTTTGTCACTGTCATCCTTTGGCAGGGGCCTCCCAAGGGTGTGACGGCCCTCGGGTCTGGCCCCTCGGGCCCAGCCTTGCTGGAAGCCAAACGATGGCAGGGAGGTGCTGGGCTGCTGGAACTGCGTCAGCGCCGGCGGCATCCAGCAGTTGTCGGAGTGGCCGAGGATGAGGCACTCCTGGGTGCAGTTCTCAGAGGCTTCGGCCAGAGCTTTCTGCAGGTTCACTTCGATAGCTGGGAGGATGGAAAAACACAGGACAGTGTCAGGGGTGTGAGGACAGAGGCACAGAGAGAATCAAGGTCAGCAAAGGAGCCCCCGTCCCACCATGACGGCCACAGCTTGGGAAGGAAAGACCTCCAGGGGTAGAGCTTCAGTGAAGGTTCAGATGTTGGGGCCCACAGTGTCACACCATCATTAAAGCTTTATAATAAGCCCTTATACACTCAATTTTCCAGAATCATACAACTTCTCAGGTTAGAAAACACTTCTAGGCTCAGCGAGTTAAACCATTAACTCAGGACCACCCCGTTCACCACTAAAAAAACCCCAAGTGCCACATCCACATTCCTTTCAAAACTCCTGAAGATGGTGGTGAATCCACCCCCTTCCCAAGCAGCCTCTTCCAATGCTTGATGACCCCTTCAGTGAAGTAATTTTTTCCTAATGTCCAATCTAAGCCTCCTCTGGCACAACTTGACCATGTCCTCTGGACCAGTCACTTACCTAAAATAATATTTTCACTTCTTGAAAGTGTCATTTCTGTAATAAAGCTAAAAACTTTATAATAATTTAATGCCATTACTTTAGATATTTGCATAGAGCTACTTGAAAAAAAAGTTTGTTTTCTTTAATATTCTCTAAAAACTGGATTTTTTATTGTTTTTGTTTGCTTAAGGCAAAAAACCCTAAATTGGGCACTAGCCAAAGATGGTCCATTGGCCTCAAAGCTGCACTCAAGAGCTGTAAGAATGAAAGAGCATAACAGCTATTTTAAAGAGAATTGATTTCTCCATGCATTCAATACTGGACACCTTGAAAAATCAAAGACTACTAGCGAAAGAAGACGTAACCTCTGTAGTTTGCTAGTAATCAAACCAGATTTCTTCAGTAGATGTGAGGTTTGTGCCCTTGAAAAAGGATTATAGAAATTTTAATTTGTTCAAAAGCAAAGTAAACTGCTAAATCTGAAAGGTGTTCATTTGTAATACATAAATATTCTTCATCTGTTACATTAAAATTGTGGCTTTACCATGATAGGTAAATTAAAAATTAATGGAATTAAATTCCTACAAATGATTCCTCAAAATAGTTTTAATATTGCAAGTGTTAATTTTATATTCTCTTCCTGTGTACACGGTAAAATACATTAGAAGTGAAGAAGAATATGTGACTGGATGTTTCCTTGTGTTTTCTTCATAAAACATCCCAATGAAAGATACATATTTTTAATATCTGTCTTAATGAAAACAGCATTTAAAATCTGATTGTGGCTCATAAGCACTGGAGAAGGAATGCCACTAAAATTACTTATAGCAATGAGAGTGCTGAGTAGGAGCCTCCCACCCTCTGAGCTTTATGTTTAAACAGATGCTGCATTTCTGTTTTAACAAATATTTTGCATGTTGAAACCTGTGTAAAGCTGCAGAGCACAAACACTTATTTCCATGCTACATCTCAATACAAAGGAAATAAGTTTTTCCTTCAGGCATTGAAATATATAATATTGCTGTCCAAAACAGGATACTTTTTTTTTTTTTTTTTTTAATCTACCATGTTTAAGACAGCTGGTTGCTTGTTTTATCATGAATGCTCTATTGATTATTTCTCCTTCAGGATACTGTAGGTGTCAGTTAGAGGAGTGATTGTTTATAAATGTTATTTTTGCGTATTACTGGCATTTCAACATGTCCTCAGTCATTTTGCCTGAGTATTTTTCAGTTTAATCCTGACAAAGCTTTGGCACCTTGCTGTTGAAATACTAATCCAGTTTTGATGGGCAGTAGGAGACATAAATATGGAAATAATTCAGTGGAGGCAATAGCTACTGCAAAAAAAGAAAAGTTTCTAGTGCTAGATTAGCCTAATCTTTCTATGTCCTACTATCTGCTATTAAATACATAACTTTAGGTATATACAAGCCTTTTAAGCTCTTTAATTATCCAGGTTTGCTTCTATTCTGATAAAGGCAATTCACTGAAACCAGGTACAAGCTTGACAGAGTGTGGAATTATCCTCATTTTGTAAAGAAACAGATCTTTTTTGTATTAATTAAAAAAGCCCTTGAAATGCTATTAATTCAGTTAAAATGTGAAACACACAATTATTTATTTAGAAATAATACTTTTTGTTTTGAGCTCCTCACAGCAACCAGTTACAACCCTTATCCTGTACCATTTCTCTCAAACTACAATAAGCTTAAACAGCAAAAGGAAGCATTTGACAATAAAAATTTAACATTTAACGTTGGCCAAGGCAACTGTGGAAGAAAAAAGGTCATATATAAAACAGTCTCCACACCAATTCAAAGTTCAAGACTGTAATTTTGTGCCACGTGCTGCCAGACTACCTGGAGACTTGGAATATGTTATCATGTAAA
This sequence comes from Horornis vulcanius, assembly GCA_013401035.1. Classification (NCBI taxonomy): domain Eukaryota; kingdom Metazoa; phylum Chordata; class Aves; order Passeriformes; family Scotocercidae; genus Horornis; species Horornis vulcanius. The sequence continues at coordinate 48,690 of VZUA01104082.1, forward strand.
GAACAAGAGTATTGTTAAAATTATAGTCTTCTTTATTCTGTTAATAAAGAGATATTTTAATCTGAATTTTAGTTTTATTTAAAACAAAACAGAACAAAACAAACTAAAGATAAAACAAGAATGAAAACCCCAAAGCTTTAAAACTATCCTGGACACAATCCGAAGATATGAAGACAAATTATTTTGGTGTTAAGTGGGTTTTTGTTTTTTTTTTTTTTAATACAAAATTCTGCCAATGCAGGATTACTTAGAAGAAACATCTCTTGTAGAAGTCGTAATCTTTCTTTCAATCTTGTTTCAATATTTTTATCAGAGTATGCTTTTCATCAGGGCTTATGGCTAATACCATGTAAAATATAGTTTTCCTTAACTTAAAA
>VZUA01104082.1:75721-87708 GCA_013401035.1 Horornis vulcanius
TTTTTTTTCAGAGCAAGCTACTGGCATGCAATATTTAGCAAGACATGAATCAAAAAAACCCCACAAGCCCTAATACTTTAATAGTGAGAATATATAGATTACATACGGAATAGATGGAAAGACACAAAATTAATTCTCAAAGGACTGGTAAAATGACATCTGAACATTCTGAAAGCATAGATCTGCTGTGTGTTTAAACACCACTGTGATTGGTGCTTTCAAAAAACAGAGGAGTGCCTTAAACTTATCTTTTTCTGCACGAAACTTTACAACTTTTTTTGCACGTGTTACAGTGTACTTGTTTACTCAGCTTGTACAAACCCCACCCACATCTTGCAAATTCTCATGTACAGTAAATCCACTGTGCATTCACCTGTAAGCCAGGGGCAATTAAGAAGAAATAACCAAGGTAGCAGTAATTTATTATTGCATGGACAGAGTTGTGAAAATTATCAAGAATTTAATTTATGTTTTCGCTACCCTGTGCATGAGAACTGCCATGCATTAGGATATAACCAGCAGTAATATGCAAGCACATGGTTAGATCCCAAATGATTGGAGATTTGAGATGAGCCCTGAGCTGCTGCCAGGCAGAGTTGCTGTGCCCTGGCCCATTCCTGCTCCTGATCAGAGCCAGATCTTCCCTCTGCCCCAGAAAGGAACAGAGAGCACCAGCACAGGGAGCTGTGAGCACACAAACAGGAGAGCATCCAACCCCAGGAGCTCCAGGGGATCCACCTGGCATGGCAGGGATGGCTCCTGTGGTGCCTTTTTGGGGCTACCTAAAGACAGAGGCCAGGCAGAGTTAAGGGAATAAAAAATCAGTTGTATTTACTGAAGGGCCTTCAGGTACATTCAGGGCAGACAAAGCCCCCAGGGGCTGCACCCAAAAATGGATCATGGGTCACGGGTTTTCACACTTTTAAAAGTTAGGTCCCTTTGCACATTGGGGGTTAATCCTCCATTTACAGCTTCAGGTAATGAAACCATTTACCCCAAGTTTGCTGCCCACAACTCACTTTGGTTCCCATCTCTCAGGCCTGAGGCAGTGAGGGGTCCTTGGTTCCCAGGCCTGGAGAGGAGTTGCTGTGTCTGCCCAAAGTGGGGAAGCAGCAGCTCACACTGTGTGTGGAGTTTAGAGTTATACACCAAAGAACTTGCAGGGTTACAAATTTATGGAAAATATGAAAGCTGAAATCCTGAGGCATCAGCTGCAGGCACCAGCACTGCCCTGAGCCCTGGTGCTGGCTGCACCAAGGGCAAGCACAGCTGTGCTCCCTGTCAGGGCAGCACTCTGAGCCGTGGACAAATTGAAATTGGGATTGGGAATGTTGACTCACAAGTCTCTAGCATGATCTAGCCCTACAAAAGCATAAAATGCTTCTATTTGGTTGGGTTTTTTTTCCCTTTCTTATGTGTTGGAGAATGGCAATCCCATCTATGTTCATGATCTTGAAAACATCCTTCCATTTGTCCAAGGCAGAATATGTCTTTGCAGCATTTCATTTGTTCTGTGCTTCTGGGAACCTTAATAAAAATAAAAACAAACAAACAAACAAACAAAAACAACAACAAAAAAAAAAACCAAAAAAACCCACAAAAACCATCCAAACAACATCCCCTGCCAAAAAAAAACAACTTTAAATCAATCCTTCCTGTACTGTTGTAGTCTGAAGAGACTCAAACTATTTTAAACCAACATCNACATCCCCTGCCAAAAAAAACCAACTTTAAATCAATCCTTCCTGTACTGTTGTAGTCTGAAGAGACTCAAACTATTTTAAACCAACATCTTTAAGAACAACCAGAAACACTGAATGTTAGTAACAAGGGATTTCAAAAGCAATGCATGCACAGATATGTTCTTTTGCTGTCACCTAACTTGAATTTTCAGGGACCCTAAGAAAGTTGGAAACCCCAGATGAAGAAGTTTTGGATTGACTCAGAATATACTGAGGCAATCTTGGACCATGCTTGGCAAAAACTGAGCAAGACATGGTTCAAAATGATGGTAATTTGTCACTGAAGAAAATCTTTTTGTGACAACGAGCTCAAAGATAACCAAGTTATAAAAAAAATCAATGGTTCACATGATGAACAGATTATCTGAGCAAATATAATCAGATGGATGTCCAGAGAACAGACACATTAGCAAATTAAAGGAAGAAACCAAACCAAATCAGAAAGCCTTTGTGTAAATTAACCCAGCACAGGAATCACTCGAGTGAAATGTGGGGAATCAAAGTTGATCATAATTTACAGCACAGGGGAAACCACAACTAAATTGCTCAGGTAATGCTGCAACAAACCTTAGTGAGCTGTGCTTGTTCCCCCTTCCTTCAGAGCTGGGTGAAACAGAATTAATAATTTCTATAGATATTACTGCACTGCTTCTTTATGAATAAATTATCATCTCATTATCCTTAAAAAGGAGCTGGATCTCGGGATCTTGTTTAGGGTTACTTGTATTGGGTCTGGTTGGTCTGGTTATCCCTGAGACCAGGTTGCAACACAGCACAGGGAGAGCAGGGGTGAAAATATGAGCTGCTTTCCTTCAGTAACACCTTATTATTTATTAAAAAGAATTTGGCTATGTCAGAGTTTGCCAAATGTAATAATTAGGTGTCATGCCCCCTTAAAAATGTAAGCAACATGACAGCCACTAATGGAGAAAGAATTGAAGGCTAAGTAAAAAAATAATGAATCAATGGAACAGCCAGAGATTCAACATAGGAATCCCAATGTCTGGTCTAAATACACTTCTGGTGGAATTTGTATAAGGTCTCAGATCACTTGTAGATGAGACTTTCGGTGTTCTGAATTGTAGATTGTGGACATTTGGAAAAGATCTAAGTTAGTGCTAATTAATCCTACAACACGAACAGCAAACCCTCGTGTTTGGCCTGAACTTTAAGACACTCGTTGCCATCTCCTTGCAGACATGACATTATGAGAACCCCTCACAAATTAGCTTACATAACAGAAAATAAAACTGAGTTTACCCTTTAGAAAGACAGAGTTCACGGTCTTCAGGTGCTGGAAGTAGAAACTGGAGCTGAAAAGAGGCCAAAATGCTTTAACATTTAACCAATTTGGATCAGACGGGCTGAAGTCTACGGTCACCATGAACAAAGTGAAATATAAAGGAAACTTAATTCTCCCATTTTGTTCTACTGAAAAATGGGTTTCTGGTAAAGCACGGTTAATCACAGTGAGGAAATGACATGTCATAGTCATGGCACAATTGTGACAGCACTGCTGCTGCTAATTTATGAACTCTCTGACCATTTGTGATTCTCTTCTTTGTACTAAATCAAAGGTTGAAGGCCAGAGTACTCCAGGTTTGTATGTGATTTTGCTTTGACAGGCACCTCATGAACAATATCTTTATAAAATGAAGATCTCTATTATGCTTTTCATTTTGTAAGTTTGGGAACAAAAATGTTAGGATAATTGAACGATGTATTATTGCATGGCTAAAATTTGGTGGGGAGCCCTTTTGCCTTTTTTTTTTTTTTCTTTTTTTTTTTTTCTTTTTTTTTGTTTCAAAAAGTTTAAAAAAAGTGCCTTTCTTCGCAAAAAGCACACCAAGAAATACCACCTAGATGACAAAGAATCATTTTTGATTGATCCAGGACACATTTTGCCGTAATAATTTTTTTCTTTTACTTTCTAGGAAGCTGCTTAGTGAAGAAAGGAAAGGGATACTTGACCAAAAAAGTTTCTTGCAAAGTTATCTCACACAGATGAATCTGTGTAATGAAGACCTTTTTGCTACTTCATGTATTGGCTAATGAGAAAAAGACATCCCAGCTTTTAAATCCAATTGCACTTTAGCTGACCTACAGTTCTATTCATACAGAGGTGGATGGGAAAAGGTAACAATTCACACCTGACCCAAAATTTCAGGACAGTAATAAATTTCAAAGCATTTTCCTTCTGCAGGCTGAGTAGTATTTTTATGAAAGTGAGCAATAAATTCATCTCTGCTGATCACTTCATTCTGATGAAAACAAGTGCAGGAATACACACAATCTGGGAATTCTGTGGTCTGGGAACCACTGGATCCAAAAGGCTAAATTTCACTGTTATTGAGCAGGTGAGGTTCCCCACTCAGTAGTTCATGTTCCAAGCAGAAACACCCGACTTTCTGCTTGAAAAAAGATAAAACCCACCCCTCAACCTGCTGATAAAAACAATCACTCCAACAGAAAAGGTGTAGCAATGATCACATAAAAATACATCTGGCCTACAGTGGGCATGCTGTGACTTAGATGGGGTCTTAAAGAGGAGGAGGAAGAATAATCGTGTTTGTTGAAGATGTAACATAATTCTGAAGAAATTGAAATTGTTGCCTCTGTATGTGGTAGGCTTAAACAATATTTAAGTGGCTGTTATTCCACTTTGGAAATCTGTTCTGCTGTGTGTTCTGTTGAATTAAATCAAGAATAAATTTGGATGAAGATAAAGTGTCAGCTCCATCAGTGAGAGTGGAACAGAGATCACACTCAAGTCAGAGGAATAAAAAGAATGATTAAATGAGGTCTACGTGCTTTTTGTAAGATGTACGGCCGGAGGCTCTTTTATGTGAAACGACTTCAAAGCTACCTTGTAAGAGTACATTAAAAATAAAATAGCACCCAGAAAAGATATGAGAGGGCAGAATTTTAACCCTGAAAATTTCTGCTTTTCTTGGTAAATTACAGATAACACTCATCAGCAGTACTTAAGCCACTTCTCCTCCATGAGCTCGACAGTGGCAGGCAGGAGTGTTGTGACAGTCCAGCTCCTTTAAGTGGCACAGAGACAGCCTAGAAACAGCCAAGTGACAGGAAGATTGTCTAAAAGGCACAAAGATTGTAGGGACAAATTTCTACATGCAGCAGCCCCCTACCACCCACACTGTAATAAAGATAACCTTCAACGCAGTGAAGACACCAAATTGTACTTTCTAATCTGCAACACTGACTTTACAGACTGATATTTGTAAATTTAAATGTTCCAGTGCCTCCCGTTGCTGCATCCAAGCTGAGATTACACGTGAGTATTGCTGGAAGAGAAGGTACTCTGTCCTTATTAAAGCAAACACAATTAGTGTGCAAGCCTTCTTTTTGTTGTGTCTGATTTTATCATGATGGCTGCACACCCATGAAGCAGGAAAACCAGTTAAGTTTTAGACTTGTGATGGGACCCATTGCTGAGATTTTTCTAAGTCTTTAACTGACATTTTATATTGATTTCACAGCAAACTATTTGCTACACACCATATCTGTGGTACCTTAGATGGTTCAAATCTTAGATGTCTCAAATCTCTTCTCTCTTCACAACTTGCTCTTCCTTTACAGATCAATAACCTATTCAAGGATGTATCTGGAGCAACTCTGGGCAAGGGGAGCCACCTTCTCTGCTCCCTTCTCAGTGGAAAGGAGCATTGCAAGCACCTCCCACCCTCCTGTGCCAGCCTCCCCTACACCGTGCCCTTGGGGTTCCTTGGCTCTGTGCCCCTCGGAAGGGGAGAGGATGCCTGAGGGTCTTGGGTTGCGATATCTAACCAAAAATAATGTATTCTATTCCCAATCTGTTGAAACTGGTTGAAGAGGTGTTTATCTCATAACTCTGGGGGGAAGGGCATGGGTGTCTTTTGTTAATGGGCAGCTGTTAAACCAGGTGGGGCAGGGCTCTCATCCCTTCCAGGACCTGTCCCTCCCAGCTCTGCGGGATCTCTGCTGTTCCAGCAGCTGGGCCAGGGCTCTCATCCCTTCCAGGACCCCTCCTCCCTGCAGGCTCTCTGCTGCTCAGGGCCCAGCCAGGCTCCCTGCAGGGCTCAGACAATTCCAGCATCCCATGGGCAGAGGCTGCAGGCAGGGGAGCAGCCCAGCATTCCTGCCTGGATCCAAGCTGGCATTGAGAGCAGCAGCACAGCCTGTGTGCCCTGGATCCCAGAGGAGCCTGGGCCCTGAGCAGCCCCCCTGGGCCCTGCTCCAGGATCATCTCTGCTCCACCAGAGCCACCCCTGCCACTGCAGGAGGATGCATTTGGGCTGCCCCAGCACCCTGACCCACAGGGGGTCAGCTGTGTTCTGACTCTGTCAGGGCTTCTAGGATTTGTTTGTTTGCTTGTTTTTTTGTACTACTACATTTGTATTTTTAATATTCCTGGTAAAGAACTGTTATTTTTATTCCCAAATCTTTGCCTGAAATCCCTTAACTGCAAAATGATAATAATTTGGAGGGAGGGGGTTTACATTCTCCATTCCAAGGGAAGCTCCAGCTTTCCCTGGCAGATATTGTCCTTCCAAACCAGGACACTGAGGAAGGAAAGGGGACAGGGACACCTCCAGATCTGCTCTGTTTGCACTGCCAGTGGGATTTGGAGATATGACTCTGATGCCTTACAATTGCAGCTTTTATATTTTCCATCTGCTTGTAACCCTGCAAGTTCTTTGGTGTATAACTCTAAACTCCACACACAGTGTGAGCTGCTGCTTCCCCACTTTGGGCAGACACAGCAATTCCTCTCCAGGCCTGGGAACCAAGGACCCCTCACTGCCTCAGGCCTGAGAGATGGGAACAAAAGTGAGTTGAGGGCAGCAAACTTGGGGTGAATGATTTCAACACCTGAAGCTGTAAATGGAAGATGAACCCCCAATGTGCAAAGGGACCAAACTTACAAAAGTGTGAAAACCCGTGACCCATGATCCATTTTTGGGTGCAGCCCCTGGGGGCTTTGTCTGCCCTGAATGTACCTGAAGGCCCTTCAGTAAATACAACTGATTTGTATTCCCTTAACTCTGCCTGGCCTCTGTCTTTAGGTAGCCCCAAAAGGCATCAACTCCTCTGTGTGAAGGAGGCACAGAGACCCCTGAGCCTCCCCTCTGGGGTGGGTTGGCACCAGGTCCCTGTGGTGACAGAACCACACCCACCACAGCTGAGGTGGGTAAAACTGGGATTTACTGACAGCTTTGATAAATTATCACCCACCATCATCAGCTATCAGAGACAAACTTCATCCTTCCAGACTGAAAGCTCTGCTGCGCTTAACAGGTGGGAGACTCCTATATTTCATTCTGACTTCTGCTGAAACAGTGAAATAGAGATTTTGCTGGGTCAACAGATGCATAATACCATGCCTTTTTTTTTTTAGGCTGATGTTACTATCCATCGATATACAGACAAGATAATTTTAAATTCATGAATTCTATAAAATTATATACATTATTTACTGACTTATATCTTTTAGGGAAAAAAATCCAACTTATTTCAAAATCTATTATTTATATTTTCTCCAGTGTTTCACTCAGTTACATACATAGTATGTATAAGTAATGTGGGTACTGTTGGACTTATACAGGTAAAGTTTTAGGAATTACAAAGCCTTGGTTATGGGTAAAATATTTTCAACAGCTCCTGCATGCTGCTAAGTATGTTTTACTGACAAGTGCACAGTCAGGGTGTTTATAAATGAAATTACAGTGTCAACTAACACAGTGACAGCTTCATTATTAGCATGAAATTTTAGAGTCTATTTATAATTCAAGTTCAGCTGAAATTAATAAAATATTTAATGCACCTATGAAATAGTCCAAACTATCCTATCATGGCCACATTTAAAACTTTTGATGGACAATAAGTTATAATGTCTTTTCAGTGAACAAAAAAGAAGAAATCTCTGTGTGCAATTACTTTACACAGATTTGGTGCTTCATCTAAAAATGAAAGGTGAAGAGTGGTTAAAGCACAAGCAGCCTGAATTTTTTTACGATGACAATTCAGAATTCTCAGTGTCTGAGGCAATTCAAACTGAAAAGCAATTTTACTCCTACATTTACCTTCAAAAGGTATTCTACAATAGTAACTTTCAATTTGTAAGCCAATGTGAGCCCATTATTGCTTATAGGGCATGACAGCATTTTTGTTAACCCTTCAGTGCCCTGAGGAATTGGTGACTTTTGGCACATTGGATCTGGGTGGCAGCATTGCCCCATTTGGGAGAACCAGAGCTGTGGGAACAGCACCTGTCTGAAGCTGGTGGGTCCAGGAGTCCCTTAGCTAATATTCTGCAGAGAAAGGGACAGCTTCTGTGCTTTGGGTGCTGACATCCACTTGGGCAAGAGCTTCATGGAACAAAGATGGACAAATATTTCCATGCACTGAGAAGAAATGTGGACCACCCACCACTCCCTACCAGTTCCAACTTAACTCATGTTCCTTCCCAGTAGAAGTAAAATGTAAGAAACTCTTTATTATCCATCGTTTTCCTCATCTGAATCTCATTTGTTGAAGACTGAACCTTTTTGGGCAGTGTTTTGTGAATTTTTTTTCTCACCTCCTGATCTCCTGCATGTAACAATCTCTGTGCAAGACACCACATTTACAAAACTAGGCTTTTGATCTCTTCCTATATCATCTGATGCATTTTTTTTGGTGCATATGTAAGTCTGCACACTTCATAAACAGAGGAGATACATCCCAAAATCAAACTATTTATTCTTGGACTGTGATAAAATATCAAATTAGGCACCTGCTATGTTTTTAGATCACTATTACTTATAATTTATTACTAACTATGGATTGGAGGGGAGGGGAGAGCAAAGAAGAGCTAGAAGGGGAGGACTAACAAAACAATTCCATTTGTCACTTTTTTTTTTTTAAACTCCATGAACTTGAAGGCAATTTCCAAAAGAATTTTTTCTCTTACAAGTTAAATCCCTTTTCTCCTCCTTCTGTTCCAGTGCTGTTAACAAAAAGCAGCTCATAAATCAAACTTTAATCAAGCTGAAAATCCCAGTTTTATTTCTTCACTTCCCTAGGGGGTCAGAGCATTTTGCAGAATCTTTTATTTTCTGAACTTCTCCTCTTCAGAACTTCTGTTTGCTGCTTGCTTTCTCTCCTAATAAAATTATTTTCATTTAGGATTACTACCCTCCTCTCCTTCCTGACACTGCACTTGCTTCTTCAGCCTCCTGTGATTGAAAGTATTTAAAGCCCTGCAACTTAATTGGAAGAAACATGATTGTAAGGGATTAGCAAGCCCTCAATTCAATATACAGAATTATGTTTACACAGCCAAGGAGAGATTAATCTGCTATTTCTCTAATTTTTCTGCTGTTTTTCTGGCTTTAGACTTCAAATCTTTATAAACTAAGACCATATTCAAGCAGGACAACTGGTGGAAGCTCAGGACATTGTCACTATCAACTCATGTGAATGAGGATTGATCTGGATTCACTTCCAGTACTATATATTGCGGACTATTCTTATTTATTTTCAATTCTGTGCTCTCTATTTGAAGAAGTAACAGCCTGCTGTAAAGTTTAACTGACACAGCTGATTAACAAGTCTTGAAACGACTCCTGGATTACTTCATCTTGGAATGAAAAATGACTTCTCCCTTTTAATCTGCAGTTAACAAAACATTGTTTTGGGACAAATAGGCATTGATTTAAAATTTGGACTAGATCATAAATTTTGTAACCTCCATTCTTCTTTGTTACCATTTAAAAAATATAATTTGAAATGTTAGACTTGAGGCACTGCAGCCTCTTTGAGGCTTATTTAGGAGTGGAGCAGGGCAAGAATGAATAAAAGCAAGCAAGCTGCCTTTGGGTAGCAGGATAAGAGGAACTCAACCAGAGTAAGCAAATGAAAGGAACATTTCCTGTGAGACTGCCTTATGAGATTTCCAGAATGACTAAGATTGTCTTTAAGGTGATAAGCCAAGTTTTATACTGCAGTTTAGTNCTATGGCATTTAGTACAAATCAATGTTGAAGGACAAGAAAGCCCCCCAGCTAACACTTATAAAAATCTGCCTCTTTTACTTCATTCTGTTACCTACTTGTTTTCTTTTATGACATGATGGAGAGAGCTCTGAGCTGCAAGAGGTGAATAAAAGAGAAAACTTCTTCAAACAGTGAAACTTCCCAATTCAATCTGTTGTAAACCCAGGCATTCCAGATACGGAATTTAATTTCTTTTAAACTTACTTCACTGCTCAACAAAAAAGATAGAAGAGAGTAAAGAGACAGTTTTACACAAGAGGCACCTTCCTTATTTCTTTTAAACAAGGAGCTATTTTCCTCCAAAATAAAAGTTCTGAGTAAAGCAATCAGACTGATATCTCTGCAACAACTTCCCTGAATTGATGTGCCATTCCAAGTACATGTTTTAATAGCACAGACNAATAATAAAATAATATTTACAATATATAATAAAATAATAATGTGTAAATTAGTGCTAAAATCCACTGAAGGGCTACCTGGCCTCTGCTCAGGGTGGTAGCAGTGAAGTATTGAAGGTTTTCTGCTATTCTGCTCCTAAAGGTCTGAAGTTTCTCCATGCAGCTTCAGTGTTTTATGATGGAAAGTTTAATATTTTTTGGATTTTGCTGATTACTACTTTTCTATTGACCATGATTATTTGGGGGAAATTTGTGCTACACTAACAGTAATAAGCATTGAAGTAAAGAAGTCTTTCCATGTGCCAGGCCTTTCAAGTCAAGATCTTCTTGCTAGGATAAGACAAGGAAAAACCCACGGCAAGGTCACAATCTCCAGAAGATGCTGTACCACCTGAAACATTTCTTCTGGTGTACAAAAGTCACTGTAATCAATTCAAGTAGGCTAAATTGCTTGGTTCAACCAGTAACACAAACAAGAAAACAAACAAGAAAACAAGAAAAACAAGAAAACAAGAAAAAAAATACACCCCCCACCCCCCAAAGTCATTACTCATGCATTTTTTTTTTTTTTCAAATGAGCTGTTGATAAACAACCATTTTCATTTTTAGTTTCTTTTTGGTCTCATTCTTCAAACAGACTTTTGGAACAGTAGCTTCAAGTGTGACAGATAACGGATTAATTCTTTGAGGAACTGCTATTAATTCAGCATTGAATGTCATGAATTTACCCTTCTCCAGAAGTTTTAGCTGCTTTATAAAATTTTGTTATACCCTTAGAGGGACTTTGGACAAAATTAATTCCCACAGTAATTATCCACGTTAAGGAGCTGACTACCTCTGCTGGAAATGGAAATGCTGAACACCTCAGTGGGCACGGAATTTTTGGTGTTTTTTCCAGATCTGGTGTTGCTGTGAGTGAGGCTGCACAGCTCAGGGAGGATTCAATGAACTGTGCAGACACTGCACTCCATCACTCTCACAAGTGCAGGTGGGAGAATAGGGATTTGCATGGATGTGCTGATGCTTTGGGGGAATGGGGGACTCCTTTAATGTGTCCTTCACACAGCAGATGGTTCGTGAAATCTGCTTCATGGTCAGGGAGCTTTGTAAAGGCTTGTAAAGATTTGTTGCCCACTGCTTTAGCCACAAAATGAAGATATATAACCACAGCAAAAGCACCCAAAAAATCAATTGTAATACCAACAGCTCGTGGAATAATCACAGTTTTTTTCTGAAATTAAAGAAATATTTGGCTACAGTTAAATAGGGAGGTTTGGTTTGACAGTAAGAAATTTTCCACTCAAATAACAAAACTCTGTTCAAAATCCTCTAAAACCTCATTTTCCCATGAGGTAAAAGAAAACATAAAATGCAGCAACATGTATTTACAATCTTAAGGAGTATTTCAAACTCAGGTCGCCCCAATTCTTTATAGGCTGCACTATGTATAAACAATTAGAATATCTGTTAGTATAGAAAAGTGAAACCAAAGTTTCTCAGCTAAGATCAAATCTTTGTAATCCTTGGACCTCTCTGACATTTACTAATGTATTTTCTCCTGTGCCATCAATCAGTTTGTAACTTTAAGCCTTTTTTTCCTTTGTTATTATTGTACCAGAGTGGAACCTTGAGGCAACACTGTTCTAAATTGTTTACTTCTTCTTACCCCGGCTTTAGTTTCTTATCAAGTTTCTAATCCAAAGCAATAATTTACCTGACAATTCATGACAACTCCTTTTCTATTAATCTCTCAGAGACTTTAATCTTTTAATATTCCAAGGAATTATTCGAACAAGGTGCAGTGTATCT
>VZUA01104083.1:14909-29547 GCA_013401035.1 Horornis vulcanius
GACAGAGGTCTTTGGAAAAATCAGATATTCAGAAACCTACTCTTTGTTTTTCTCATTTACATTAGCTCCTTTCCTGAGCAATAGTTCTGTAACTTGTTTCCTCTTCGGATGTACAGCAGCCACCGCACAATGCTGAAAAAAAAGTAAATATAAAGCATATTTCAACTATGCAGATGATAAAGAATTTTAAAGATACATTACTTCATCCCTTAATTATTCTGCTAAAATCAGACTACAAAATTTACAAAGAGAATTCACCATACTGAACAAAATACAGGTTAGTGATCAATACTAAATTATTCTACTCAGAAAAACAATTTTAATTTTAAAGCTATTTGTCACTTAAGAAAAAAGCAGTATGGTCCCAACTACATTAACCAGCTATCAGGACAAAGCTGACACATAATGAACAAAGGAGGGAAGACAAACAGTTTGAAACAGCCTAACTTTTTACAGAGGGTCTCCAAAGTGTTCTGTAAGGATTCTGCCACAGTTGTCAAACTGACAGGACTCGAACGTCGCTTTGCTTCTTCTTCTGTCCTAGTGTGTACTGACCTTGTAAATGTCCATTGGTGTCATGCAACCAACTTAAGATTATGTAATAAGCAAACAAGCAATACATTTTTCTTAGAGTATCTTTTTTCCTGTGCTATGAGAAAGATACACCCTTCAACAAAGGGCTTCTCAGTGCTCATGCCTGCCCTGCTCATGCATGCCTGTGTGCGACCACACAGCCCTTTGCTAGGTGTAAATATTCTCCTAAGTGTGGTTGGCATCTGTTGGTTTCCCAACAGTGGCCCTATCAATGCATTCTTGAAGTCTGGAATTACCAGCATGGTTCCAGGTAAGATTAAATACCCAGCTTAAAATCAAGTCCAGAAATGCTTATTTCAAGTTTGGACATCTCAAGATAGCAGACTATAAGAAATAGGAGAAACGTTTGGATTTTTCTGTTTATATATTTATCTACATTTTAAACCAATAACTCATAAAAGGTAGAAAGTCTCCTAGAAGGGTTCTCTTAACTTTCCAATAGCAAAATGATAGCCTTTACAATTAGGCCGCAATGCTAATAGGTAGCACTAGTACTAATAACCATCTTTTGTCCACTTTCAGCCTTCATTATAAAATAACTTTCACTCAAGCTTCCACACTGCTGTTAATCAGCAGGGCACATTCAAATTTTGCAAAGGCAAGCTTTGTAAATAAACATTAAGATCAACTTTTGTTCTGAAGAGTGGCACCATTTTTAAGGCTTTGCAGACAACATCCTATCTCTATTTCCTCCCTATATGATAAACAAGCCCTAAAAAGCACAAGTGCTGAAGTATTGCCAAACCTCAAAGCAACACTAAAACCTATGTGAGGTGCTCGCTTTGGCCTTTTGGTAATACAGCAGAGACCCCAGTGGTCCATGGAAAATATTATCATTCTTAGGGCAGGAATAGCTCAGTTCGATTACACATAACCTCATCTGATCCTGGAAGTGATGTCCTTTCATTTGGACTGGAGACAATTTGGAAATCTCATGTATAGCAGCCAAAAACTGAAAAAATCACAGTCAAGCACTTAGTGAACAGTGAACCAAATACATCAATAGAACTAAAATATCCCATTTGGTCCAGCTGTCTCCACAGAATCAGCAGGGGGAAAAGAGCAAAGAACATCACAGGACTATGAAGTGATCATTACACAGCTGAAGAGATGCCACATAGCAGCAGCTGATACACTCAGAAAGAAAAGGATAACATCATCCCAAATTTCGTAGTGTCTTCACATTCAGCCTATAAACCTCTCTTCCCTATCTTGCTTCTAACTTCAGGTGAGGATGCTGAGTCCTCCACAGAGGAAACAGAGCATATGGATGCTTGGTACCCAACATGCAATGTTCTGATCACAATCACAACGTTTCCAACACTGAATATGCAGTTGCAAGCCTGCAGCTGAGACCTGCCAACAGGAAGAAAATGTTCCACTGGAATAAAGTACCATAACTACGGTGGTTTTAATAATACCTTCAAAGTCTTCACTACATCTGGGATACTGGTTATGTTCCTTGCTTCCACTGCTTTTTTAAACAATGAAATAAGAGCAGGAAAGTCTCAAAAGAACCCTGTTTCTACAGCTAATGTGGTATTGTCAGTAGTATTCCAAACCTGTAAGACGCTCTGATATGCACCTATTTTCACTACAATTTTATGTATCCTACCAAGAAAATTTGTAATCCAAGTTTGCTCACATAAAACATGAAGGAAATTGGGCTACAGAAATAAAATTTAACCCCATAAAAAACCACAGCAACAGACCAACAAAAAAAGAGGTTTATAGGAAAAAATGAAAGAAAAGTGAAAAATAAAAAGGTGAGAGTGACAGGAGAGCTTCTGTAATCTACCAGAAGGAAGGAAAAAAGTGATAAAATAAATTATATTATGTTTTTTTCTATAATGGTGATTTTATTTTAGTATAGAAAGTGTTTAATGCCAGATTCTCAATCTCAGATGATGAATGTATTTTCATAGTGTAGAAATAAAACTCCTTGACTCCAGGCTACCAGCACATTTATCATAAAACACATGGATTGACTGTATAATCTCACCAGTGCAGTCTCATGCGACTGTGGCTGCTTAAAATTAATGATCTCCAAAGCAAGTGTCTTTTTCACTTTGGCTAGGTCTGCCTCTCTGGCTGCTTGCAGTAGAGAGTGTCCTTTGAATTCATCTGTTAGAGGAAAAAGACACATTTAATATTCAGCAAGATGTCACATTTATAAATGTTATTGCAGAAAGACAGCTACGCTCAATTAAGAGGAAAGAGGAGCGCTTCTGCACGTCTTCTGGTGGCAGCTGACCTGGGACACAGAACATGAAAGAAGCTTTGCTGAAACCAAAGAGACATGCTAAAGGAGTGAGGAAGTTATTCCTTGAGTTAAATCCTCATAGCTTTTCCCCTTTTTATCCTCCACCTACTTGACATTAAATGTATGTGTGACCTGTACATTACCCACATCTGTAAATGAGCACAATGCTATGAGATATTCTTAATAAAGCATTACAGTTGCTTGTCAAAAATTTTATCGCATTTTCATGACAAATAATTCACTGTTAAAGCGTAAGTATATATATATAATCTCTATAAAACCATAAATTACGACAATAACAACAAAACCAACAATTACACATATATAAAATACTAAACTATTGGTCTTAAAGAAAGCTAATTAGCTAAGCATTTGAAGCCAGTCTGTTCCAAAGATGAAACAAGTTTTGATAGCAGGTATATCTTTGCAAGAACAGATTGCTAAATTTGCTATTTCCAGTTATTTTTTTAGCTCAGCAACTAGTTCATTTTAGTTTTAAATAACTTTGAATTTGAAAAGAAGTGTTTCTCTTAAAATGTACAGACAAAAGACAGGTTAGCAAAAATTACATCAGACCCTGGGAACTAGAAAAAAATACCTCAGTTTCACTAAAAATATAAATATTTTTGTTTCATAAGCAAGTTTGAAATTCTAAGTTTGTTAACAAGGAGCTTTCTTCTCCCACCTTTGTTTTACTATCTGGTTTAAATTTCTTTGTAAGGAAAGCATTACTCAAACAACAAGCGCAAATAAATCTTGAAATAACAAACATAATGTAACTGTATTCCCAAATACAACTCAAAACAACTCAAGAACATTAAAAAAAATGATATTTTGGGAGGCAAATACAAGCTGTCCCATCAAGATACTGTCAAATTTGAGATATGCTCACATTTGTTTACAAATTCCAGTGGAAATTAATGGACATGAATATTCCTTCACTGCTCTAGAGGAACTCTGAAGTTTAAATTGATATTTTTTTGCTTGTTTATTTAAATAAATGCTAACTTAACCTTCCTCAGAGCCAGAAGCTTTAGCCCAGGACTGAGTAGAGAAGTACCTAAAAGATACTAATGCCCTCCTCTTTTCTTCTAGACCAAAGTTTTCTGCTGCATATGATCTCACCATCTTTCCCTGCAAAGAATAGTGACTAGACTAAAACCTGACTAGCTGTGATTGTTGAGTAGTGCAGGATCACATTATTAGTATCTGGGGGCTTCTGCTATACTAGAAAGGTGAGAGACAAAACCAAATTATTATAAACCAATTATTTATAATAATTATTTAATTTATTAAACCAATTATTTATAATTGAGAATCTAATTCTCAATAAGTTTTCTGTAACTTCATAATGCTCTGTTTCTATATATGTCTCATTAATTATCTTTTACATTTTATAAGAGTGAGGAAACAAATCCCCCAAAGAGGGAAAGCAAAGGCATACAAATTAAAACTAGAGTTGAAATATTGGTTTGTAAAGAGCATAAGGATTGCAAAGACTACAAACGAAGGTGATGCAATTTCCCCCTCCAAGGTTGCACATCAAAGGTACCTACCTTCTGTAAGTTTCTAAATGAAATACAGATCCCCAATATAGAGGCTCCTGTGTGACTCAACTGGACTTTAAACATAAAAAACCCCGAAGTCACTGATTCAGCAGTGCCTTAATAATTCTAAACTTCAGAAAACCAGGCAATATGACAAACAATGTACCAGAGGTACCTGTGCGCTTCAAAGTGCACGGCACAGCTGCAGCTACTCTGCTGCTTTGCAACCACTTCTGAAGCTCGAGGAAGGTGGCCTGGAAGGAAAGCATCCCTTTCCACCCACCAACAAGTGTTTTCAGTCTGGAAACACTTACAGGTCAGTCTCTCCCTGAGCTCAGGCGTTGGAGCCATGTCAACCGCACTCTTGCCGTGGCAGTTGACCAAGGTGGGATCGGCGCCGTGGCTCAGCAGGAGGGAGCAGACCTCCACACGGTTCTTGGAAGCAGCCTCGTGCAACGGGGTGAACTGCCAGAGGTCCATAGCATTCACACAGGCACCATGCTAGCACAGCAAAAAAAGCTTTGGATTAGTAAGAAATCACCTTCAACAATTAAAACAATTTTTTATTATAAAAATTGGCTCAAATCACTCATGTATGAACACACAGACACAAAAAATTTAATTAAAAATACCAGCATACACAAAAATACTGTTGAATCAGCAAAAAACAATTGGAATTTCTCTGTGAGCTAATTTTTGAACAGAAAGATTCAACTCTACTATCAGCCCAAAAAATTAGATAAAGAATAAGCCACACATACTGTTCCAACAAAGACCTAAAGTAGCAGGCTTCTGAAATGACAATATGATGTTTGAAACCTGTTGCTAGCAGGAAAAACAAAAAAATCTTATTTTTCAACTCTGATATAAACAGTTCATATCTCATCTAATACATCTAAATCAACAGTAATTACTGTCCATCCTTCTGCTTACCTTAAGCAGCAGCTCTGTAACCTCATAGTGTCCATAAGAACATGCATTATGAAGAGGCACAAGACCACTGCATGGAAGAAGAAGGCAAATGACAAATTTTTTTTAAGCGGCATTTTTCCAGGAAAATTTTACAATTTTCTCCCTACTGAGATGAAAAGACAAATTAAAAGTTAAAATATTGAACTAGTTAAGTATTTGAAAATTAGGACTTACAAACTAATGGGAAAACCTAACTTCCCCAAGCAACACATTACTTAAGAGTGGCATTAACACTTGGGGTTTTCTTGCTTGGTTTTTGGAGGGTTTTTTTTGCCTTAACAGGCCGCAGATGTTTAATCTACCATTAAGACTAGCGTTAACTGGCTTTGACGTAATCTTTCTTGCAGCTATTAAGGAGGGGGAAAAGTCCCATTCCACATTCAATTTCCTCAACAGTGTTCTGCTTCTGCCTAAAAAGGAACTCATGTTTAAAATGCTATGTGAAAGGCAAAACTCCCCAGATAACACTAACATAACTCCTGGGTATTTTATGAAGATGTACAAATATCCATGGAAAGCAGACTCTAGACTGTGGAATGACCTGATTTTCCTTCATTTTTTACAGTACAACCTATTTAACTGTTCAAGATACTTCTAAGAGAGTCCTGTAATTTTTGTAGAGCTGTTTTACTGCAGGCCATACTTAAAAATGACACTAGCAAAATAAATAACAGGGATTTAGTCATAAGCACAAGATGTAATAAAAGTCATGCATTGAAAAGGAGATGCGAGATGGGCAATTACTGCAGAGGACAAAATGAGTTTAATTCAAGCCAAGCATGACAGGCTAGTTATGGCTCAACAGATCAGTACACATAATACATGAAAACCATAATTAACCCCATAATACCTATGAAAAATACAGGGGTAATTCCCAAGACTGCAAGACTGACTTAGAGAAAATTAGGATAGCAAGTAGTAGACAGAAATTAAATAAACTTAATTTTAAGATGGATACTCTCAGAAGCAGCAACATATTTGTCACAGCAAAGGAAAATATGTTTGGGGAAAATTTTTCAGACTGTTTTTTCCATCATTACTTTTCTTAATTAAAATTTATGGGTGCACGTGTGAGACAGAGAGAGACTATCCATTCTGCAGAGCAGTCAAAAAACCCGTCTGCTTCCAAAATGATGGTCATCTCAGAGCACTGAGGTCCTCAAGGCCTGTCAGCAAAGACAATCACTGCAGCAATGCACCTGGCCACTCCTGCAGCATCCCTTTCCCTTCCCTCTTCCAGCAAAACAGCTGTAAGGGAGAAAGAGCTGCTTCGTTGGCTGGGCTTCTCTTTGGCAGCAACTAGAAGTGGTGGCCATTTTGAAAATACAGAGCAATTCCTAAGCACTTCCTCTGAATTGACTCCATTGAAGAGAACCTAAGAGTTCTACAGAATCAATGTCGCCTAAGTTAGCTCCTTAAATGAAAAGTGACAGTTATTTATAGCCTATTAACTTATAAATTATGTATAAATAAGAAACAGCAAGGTAAAACAAAACACCACACTGATTGTAAATGTGTGATGCCACTAAAAAAAATTGGGAGCTTACTAGGATGTTAGATATTTCTAAGTACGCTTGGGTTGTTTTAAAGTTCAGTACAGAGTAAGTATTGAAAGGTTTTCCTTTGTTTGCTTTCCTTCCTCTCCTGCTCCAGCCCCAAGTTCAACTTAACTACTTTTCACACATTCCAAGCAAATTGTTCAAAACTCATTACAGCATCTAGAGTGGAATTTTCTACCACCTGATGCTGAAATATTGGAAAGGAAAAAAATACCTTAAATTTGATTAAATAATGCAGGATCTACCTAAATAGGTATTATATGGAGCTTTCTTGTCGGACTTCTGTGGTTTATTTTTTGTGGATTTTTTGTGCGAGTGGGGGGGAAGATTTTTTTTGTGTTTTCTGTGTTGGGCAGGTGGGGGGTTGTGGCGTGGTTTTGTTTTTTGAGGTTTATGTGGGGGTTTGGGGGTGTATTTTTGTTTTTTGACTTGCATAATATGTCATTGTGCATTTAACAACAATACTGTTAAAAGAAGCCACTGGGGTAAATGGACAGACTAAAGAGCTACAATTAGTCAAGCTTTAAGAGTTTAAGTACACTTAGGACTGTTTCAGAGAAAAATGAAAAAAGGAAAAAAGCTCAGAAAATTTAAAATCTCTTCTAACACTAGGCTGGACTCAGCAGAAAATGAAAATACAATAAGTGCCTCAAATTTGCTGCTGGAGACAGCACACACACATATCTCACTTCTATGGATTCTGAATACAAAATGTATGCCTTTAACTAAGGGCACAATTTCTACAATGTTAGAACAAAGCCTTCCAATCCAACTGTCATGAAAATCATCATCTTGGAGATCAGAAATGTATGGATGAGAACAACGCACGGCACGTTATCATTGCCGATTTCTGACTGCTGTGCACTTTGCTGATATCTTACATAACTACCACCCTTAGTGCAGAAATGGTATAGTTTAGTCTCTGCTGTCTCTTGATTTTTACTGTCAGCTTCAATGAAGATAGATCTACAGGGACCACTAGTTATGAGCACAAGAACATTACTGATGTTACTTGGAATTACATCCATATATATGAAACAGGATGAGACCATAGAAAAGTTTTTCAATGGACATCTTTCACTAAGCCCTTGTATCTTCTCCCCACTGCCTCTCCAAAAATGATGCTGTTAGTCCGTAATTTCAAAGGGTAGT
Source organism: Horornis vulcanius (assembly GCA_013401035.1). Classification (NCBI taxonomy): domain Eukaryota; kingdom Metazoa; phylum Chordata; class Aves; order Passeriformes; family Scotocercidae; genus Horornis; species Horornis vulcanius. Next base: position 22,997 of record VZUA01104083.1, read on the forward strand.
CTGGAATGGAAGTAAAGATCAAAGTATTTGAAAAAATTTAAGGGTGTAAAAGAAGAGTTGATACAAGTGCAATCACAACTAATCTGAAGCACACTCAGATTTTGGAAGCAAATATCATGTTCTTCGAAAACTATTTGAGATTATGCTGCCACATGAACCAAAGATATAATTATTCATCTTGACTAATACAAAACCACTGCTGCAAACAGGTAATATATCAATTAATTACAAAGTACATACCCTTTGTCCTTTGCATGTACATCTGCACCATGCTGAAGCAGAAGCTGGACTATCCGAACCCTGTTGTAGCCAGCTGCTAGGTGTAAAGGAGTGGACTGCAAAACAAGAGAAGATGAAGAATGGGAGCCACATCAGTCTGAAGTCCTGTACTGAATGCCACTGAGATACTGTTAGTTTCTCTGCGCCAAGATAAGTTGAAGTACCCGTCTGTGATAGCTGAATTAACAAATACACAGCACACGCAGGCCCCTCCTGTTGTCAAACCAAAAAAATATTCCTTAAGGTGGGTAAGAATAAAGGCACCCTTAAAGCAATAACAGCCTCTTAATTTAGAGCTATTTTAAAAATCATTATCATCATCATCATCATCATCTGTGCACCAAAAAAGTATCCATACGTGTTCTGAACTGTGCTATGGTAAGACAAAGAGCAAATGGTATGCAGACTGCAGTTTCCTGTAGAATACAGATCTTCAGCAGTAATGCACCTTGCTGCATAATAACAGAGTAATAACACCTTTCTCCATGGCTAACTCATATGAATTTTAACTAAACTGAATTTTAACTAAAAGCTTTTGAGTCGGCAAAAGTAATTCCCCTTGAAGTTTATTTTTAAAAGCTTTTTTATTATCAAACAAATTTTGTATGCTTTCTCAGCCTGGGGGGACTGCTTTCTTGTAGAAATGGATGATGCTGTTTCCTCCTTCCCAAGGCTGAGAAGCAGAGGATTTTAAGGGGATCTTTGTTGCAATTTATTTTGTGGCATGCAGCCAAATGATACCATTTTCTTACAGTAAAACCCCACACATAAAGCAGCCTGAAACATGGGAAAACTTACATATCTCACTCTACTATGCCAAGTATAGATTTACTGTCAGCATTAAAACATCGTTATACAGTATTACAAGGGGAGATGTCACATTTCACTATTATCAAGAGGTTAAAAAACAAAAAAATCAAGACAAATGGTCTCATCTGCGATAAACTGCAGCAAGTATTATATATCCATAAACTGTACGGATTTCCAGGAATACAGATTTTATATGTCTGTAATTTGGGAGCAGTCTGTATCATATTTTACTGAAGTCTCAACACTTCGCTACTTTGCTTCAGAAAGAGCAACCACTTTGACAAGTACCAAGTGTCCCGTGTATCATGTTAAGGACAGGTTGTACTATCAGAAATGACAGCACAGGGTATTTCTTAGAAAAACACAGGGAAAGTCAGTAAATTTAGGGAAGCAGTTATGCAAGTTTCCATAAGACCTGTCTCCACAATTATCTGTACTATAGATAAGGACCTCTAACATTCCTAACATGAAGATCCCCAGAGTGTTTCCAAGATACAAAATACCAGTAACAACAAACATGTCAAACCTTTTAGTTGTTTGAACACACAAGTTATTAGGATCTATTACTCTGTTTAAGGCTTCTACTATTGAATTAATTTAGACTGATCCAGAAGGTAATATATTCTTTTTATATCTACCCCTATTATAAAATAACTGTCTTCTGCATATCATAAACACTAATGAAAATGTGGATAAGGAGGATGCAGATAAGGATGAGAATTAGTAATTCAGAAAACTTAAAATTAATTTGAAATGGACTACAGAAAAGTCTATTCAAAGGCCTAGACTCCAGAGAAACTGCAGCCAAGCATTAAATGTTTGGAACACTGCAGGATCCTTTAACCTCACTACAATTAAACTACATCCATTCTTGTCTGCATGCCACTTCTGAAGCATTGATGGCAGACTTCCAAAATGATGCTTTACTCATAGGAAACATTATTAACAGAGATGTTCTCAATAAAGACACATAACCCCAGAGTCTTGCTCACTCCTCAAAATTAAAAGGAAAACTATTATGACTCAGGCTGGGACTGTGCACTTTGTATTTCTGGGGTTAATAGACAGACGTGCATTTGCCAAATAACTTCATCAGAGAAGAAACCCAAAAGTTTTCAAGTTTATAGCTGCACAACAAACGGCATTAATGAAGCAAATCAGTGTTAACACAAATCTTCAGACAACTTACAACCCTGTCTTTCAGAAAGGTGAGCTACTTCCCTCTCCTCTCGAGCAAGGGCATGCAGACATCCCAGTCCCATGATTGAAATATAGAGTATCTTGTCTTGCCCAGAACACTAGGAATTGTTTATCTGCAGCCAGGCACCTGACGTGGTGTGCTTGCCTTGTGGCCTACAGCAGCCTCAGTGAAGCTGTGTGCCATGCTGCAGTCGCCTCTCCAAGGAGGATGCTCCCTGCACCCACTCCTGGAGACGGGGCTGAGATCTGCACCAGGCAGCATGCTTCAACTCTGCAACTACAAACACCCAGTGCTGGAGAGGCAGGGAGTTAGAGGGCCAGAGAGACCACTTAACTGATGGGCAAGGACAAGTGGGCACGCACATGTGCAGCAGCAGGAGCAGACAACCTGGAGGGCTGCTCCTCTATATCCACAAGCCAGCATTCCCATTAGTTGGGCTAAATGGCTCTTATAAATGCTGTGCTTACATATGCTTCAGGAAGGAGAAAGAAGGAAGATCCTGTCTCCATGATTTTTAAAAACTTCTTTTCCTTAATGAGCATTCATTAATATTGTAGATTTAATAGGTGGAAATACTAATCTGGAATTACACCTTCGTATGCTAATTACAGAATCTAGGTACCTAAAATATAATACTGTGCTACATGAACAACTCATCAGATGACATTATGATCCTCAAAAAAAAAAAAAGTAAATTATGGCAATAGAGAGTGATTCTTAAAATTAACATGCTTATTTATATAGCATCAGGGAAGTAAAAACTAAATACCATTGACAGCAACATCTATTGCACCTGAAAGGTATATCAAATTAATTACTTAATATTAAGAAAACAGATTTAATAAAGTTATCAATTAACTCCTCCTCCCATATCTTCAAAACTTGGCAAGACTTACTAATAAAAATCCTTAGAGGGCACTTACCTTACAAGGTATACATTCACAGTTACCAGGCCAATCACACTGTCTTACTTGCTAGTGTAATTAAAAAGAGTATAACTCCATTTTTATTAAGCAAAGTAGACCATCATGCAAGTAGCTCATATTATTTGAAAGTTTTATGGCAGCTGTAACTGAGCCAAAGCAGGTACTGAGCACTTTAAGGAACATCACTGTACACAAGACGGCAATCGCTGTCAACATATATACCTACTATTTATAGTAAGGTAGGTGGTTTTGCCTGCAGTCTTTTTGATAATGTGTTGCCTGGGAATACAAGAAATGCATTTTTTAGATTTGATACTGTTCTCAGTGAGCCTGAGATATTTTTGCACTGCTTCATTACCAACAGCTGATTTTGTGACTCCTGTTCAAGGTCAGCCACCTTGGACTTGCCATCCCCTGTTCACCTGCATCAAACAAAAGGGGCCCTGAGGGATCTCCAGCCCTGCAGGCTCTGAGCAGCTTCTGCTAAAACCTGAAAAATTGTTTCAACAAACTGTCCACAGGCAACGTGGGAGTGCTAGCTCCAAGCTCCATCCGTTTCCTTTCCTACCTTGCTAAAGAGTCTCCAGCAGCTCTCAGACAGTAATGCTGCACTGCCTCAGAAGAAAGTTTAATTTCACATTCAAATTACACATTTTAAGGGCAACTTTAAACTGATGGATCTTATGTAACCATCTTATATTATGCATTATCTGCATGATTAATAACAGCTGCAGGAACTGTTTTAAAAACTAGTATCTCCTGCTCTTGTTTCCTACTGCCAAAATCTTTATATAACGCTATCCAATAAATATCTTAATCTGTGAGTTTCTCGCATTCTCAATTTGCCATCCTGAAAGCTATTAAAATCAACAATCTTACTACATAAATAATGTCTCTTCATACATCTTATTTACATCACTATACAGTGACTTAGAATTATCACAAATTCATTTAATTGTTTATAAGGAAGGCATTCTCATGATAAAGATTTTGACAGCCAGCTCTGGCTTTGATGTATGGCTACTCTCATGCCCAGAAGGTCTCCACAGAGATAAGAACCAATAAAGGTGGCTCTTACACAGATGGGGAAACAAGTAAAGCTTGGCAAAAAATACCCAAGGATACTTGTATGCTTATTGTTAACTCTTCTACAACATCCTGCTGACAGAGGACACACACACACACAAACAAAAAAAAAAAAAAAAAATGGGGGGAGAGGAGAAAGAATTTTAAAATGTGAAAATGTTTCATGCAAACTTTAATATTTGTGAGTTTTTATATCTCGTAATTATCTTCAGGTTTAGTTGATTTGGAAATTGCAGGTATGCAGCAAATTCCCATTTAACAAACGTAGTTCAAAAAATCCCCTTTGTTCTATTCATACCACACTGCCCTTAGAAAACAGCAATAAAAATATCTTAAAACTCTTTTAGTTTGTCATACAAACTCCCTTCAGAGAAGTGTTTCACCTCCTTTGAATTAAGGGAACAGCACACGGGTTTCTAATAGCAGAAGGGACCTTTATTTCATAGTTTTGCATAAAAATATTTTGAAAAATGTCCTGAATCCTGGCAAAGCAAACAACTTTCTCTTTACTCTGTTAGAATTTATGACAGAAACTTTCTTTCCAATCACAGTAGTCTGTGCTTGATGCTGCTCTCTTGCAGGCATCTCTAAAATGAACCACATCAATCATGAGGGTACATCAGGAAGACGTTCCGGATGCAAGTGAAGTACCTCCTGTCACCACTTTATCATTCTGATTAATGGGGTAAGGAAACAAGCTGCAACAACACCACACTCTGGCAGACACATTCCTAAACTTTTCCACTGTGGAAATGATCAGGCTTTTCCTTTGCTGCACATATACCAACTTGCATTCCAATTTTAAACAGTGCACCCATCTTACACCTCCATTTTAAATTAATTTGGAAGCTTTCTGGGAAACAGCTTATTAACATTTGTTTGTATTGTGCCAAAACTGGACTTCTATAAAAAATATTTCCTTCTATAAATACACATTTTAAATAACTCAAAATAATTATTTTATATTCATGCTATAATGCTCTTACCCATTTGGTATTACAGAAATAAAGTTCCCTAACCCTGCCTGAAGAATTATGCTTTTAATGAGCAGGAAAGGGGCTGTGCTTCTGTCCACTAGCCACATGACTTGTCACCCTAAGCATGCAGCTCCCTTGGTCATTTTATAGCAGTATTGAATTATTTAAATTCATGGTTGACAATTATGCTTTAGGGACAAACTTATAGATGCTGCTTCAGGAAAACAAGTAATGTCAGACTGCTGACTTTAGATGAGCTAGCTGCAACTCTGGAGATAAGCACAGGAATGAAAAGCTTAAACTACTTTTCTTATATAAAAAAACATAATAAACAAGAAACAAAAGAACATCCCCACAAACAAACAAAATTCCTAAAGACAAGAATTACAAAATGTTTAAGGAAGACATTTTTCACTCCACTGTTTCTAGTGGTAATTTAACTGCTTCATCTTCAGGACACGACCAGCAGTAATTAATTAGACTACTATTGGACAGGCTTAGTATAGTAAAATTCAAAAAAATCATGTCACAGATTTCACATACTGCTTTCTAACAGCTCACCAATTCAGAATTTGCAAGTCATAGAGTATCTTAAATTAGAGGTCTGGTATATCAGATGATCTCTTGGCAGGTGGGAGGTGGTGGTGGTGAGGAACCAATTGTTTTGAGCTGCAAACCAGCAAAGACAAAACCAGCTTGATTTCACAGACACAACAGTGCTAGGGCAGAGCATCAATGGGCAAAAATGTTCATAAACTCGAGGAAAAGAGTCAAAAACCACAGAAAGAGTAAAAAAACTGCAGATACACAGAGAGTAAGGCCTAATTTGGAAGAGGTTTACTTGGGTGACAGACGAGCTCCTCACATACAGAGAGTATTCAAATCTATTCCTTTTAAGGAGGCTGTACTGTCCAAACTACAGACTACTGAACACTTCTCTAGTAGACCTGACCTTTGAAGAGACAACACAATTTTCTGACTGTATGTCTGAACCTCTAAGACCACATGAGAAGGGCTGGCATCAGTTCCACACATTAACATAGTGACCCTATTGTACTGTAACTTGGGCTAAGTGTTGACAAATAAGGAGGCAAGAGATTTATGAGAGAAAAGCTTTTACAATCACCTATGTGCCTAGCATAGGGAAGGACCAACAGGATTACAAGCATGATCTTACAGAGGGGTAAACAAAGAAATAACTGGAGTGTCTCCATTTCAAGGATAAAAGAAGGTAGAATAGGAAACCACAGAATCAACTAGGCTGGAAAAGAT
>VZUA01104084.1:0-10192 GCA_013401035.1 Horornis vulcanius
CCCCCCAGAGGTCACACAGGGGTCATTGCTTTCCCTACAGAGCCCTTGGCTGCTGCTGAGTACACTTGCTTTAACTGTGTGGAAAGGTCAGCTCCGGAGCCTAAGTCCTCACCAAAAGGCTCAGAAAATGGACCAGTTCAGTTTCCCCTTCAGACACAGGGGATGGGTGGTAGGAAGAGAAGGAGAAGCCAGTCCTGGGAACCTGAGGAGGATCAGCATCACCTGGAGCACACAAAGGTATCCCACCCACTACATCCACACAGCTCAGCACAGCTGGGAGGTGCTTAATACCCCCACAGCAGCATCACCTCCGAGCTGTGTCCATGCCAGTAAGTGCACTTTGAAGCACAGTATGGCCCTGCTGCCTTCAGTCCAGAACTGGAGCAGGTTGGTGAGAGCTCTAGGGCTGGATGTTAGAGACATGCCCTGAGAATGCTTCTGAAGGGCAGGTACTGCACACTCTGTGGGGAAGCTGTGCAGCCTAACTAGGGCACTGTAAATTCACACCCTGGCTCTCTGTGCTGGAACTTGTCCGTGGAGACGAGCCCCACATGGCTTCTTCCAACACTGCTGGTCTTGGGGAAGCAGCACGCAGAACTACAGCGTTGCCAAATCTAAACATTGAAAATCATGAGTCATAGTTTCCAAAAATTATCCCACTGGTATTTAAAAAAACAAAAAACAAAACAAAACAAAATTTAATGAATTCCATTTTTCATCTTTCAGATGACACCCAGAAGTTTCTACGCAGCTCTCGGTGGTAAAAACTCAAGGGAAAACAAACACATGACAGAATGCAGGAGTAGAGATTTTCATGCATTCTCATGATTCCAGAAGCTGGAGTTTTAAAGAAAAAGAAATAAACAACAAAAGGCTTATGATATAAAGATTATAATTTGGCTAGCAGCAGAAGTAAAATCTCATGGTTTATGTGACAAACCTCAACTGAGCAACTCAGCTCAAAAACTTGGAAAAAGAAGGTGAAACATTCCAGTATAATTTTGGCTGCCAAAGTAACAGAAACAATTGTGCAAAATTTCAACACATGGGAAAAAAATCAATGAGAGTTTTTTCACTTTCATGGACTCAGAGACAAACAGATGTTGACAAAAAGATGTTGCAAGTAGTTCTTGCTGTTGCTCAGTTGAGCCTGAGTTGCGATGCGAGTGCATCTCTCGTTCATTAAGTCATCGCTGTCGCTCACACACAGCAGCCAGTGCAGTGTCTCTGCACTCTTGGTGCTCCTTTTCAACTTTTACCAGCACAACTGGGTTAACTTCAGCCTCTTGCACCATTTTAACAGTCAGAATGAATTCTTCTCATTGCTCCTGCAAGAACATCCTTGTACTGCTCTAAGAAAAAGGGGCACAGACCCTGTTTCAGACAGATGAAAAATCCTTGCTCCTTGGTAACATCTGCACTTTTTCATATGATTCTACAATTTGGACTACAGGTATCAAAGGGTCCAGCTGGCTCCTGTGTGCTACTTTCTGTCCTCCTTCAGCAGTGAAGCAACCCTTAATTGTATTTACTCTGGATTAGACCTGTAGGACCCAACCTAAATCATACCAAGATCCAAGAGGTGCTCTCCTGGAAAAAGCCTTCCGAAATGGATCCCATGTCCAAATTGTAGATGACGCCATCACTGGTTTCATTTCAAGGCAATCCAGATGTTCAGTAAAGTGATTAGGAAGTGGTGTGTATCAAATATAAGATACTCCACATTGAATTAATGCATTTATTTGCTCTGAATGGTTTTCCAGGTCAGGGGAGCACTTTGCCTGTCACAAGTAAAGTGCTTTGACAGAACACATGGACATTTCTGCTTCTTAAACTGAGCCAGCAAACAGAACGGCCAGCAACTCCCAAGTCTCAGAAGAGTCCAAAGAAGTATTGTCTCTCTGATATATTTATTTCCTGGCCCACTAAATGCATGAGTTCAGGTCTCATTTGTCAGCATCCTTCATAGAAACAACCATTTGAAAGGAAGCAAATAAACGTAACAACATTATAGTGGGGTCATTGAGTTTTCAGCCTATTACTGGCTAGCAGGTGTGCAGAGTATCACTCAAATCAGCTAATACGGCCCTTTGATTTGAAGAATGAATGCCAAGAACTTGTCTTGTCTCCTTGGGGTGCAGCACCTCTGCCCAGACAGACTTGGTTGTTCCAGTGCTGTCCCCAAGCCCAGTGTCCATGCTTGTAGCACATGGCTCTGGTACATAACCTGGCCTTGGCTCTCTAACTGGGACAAGGGCAGCAAAACCTGCCCAGGACTAGCAAGAGCTGCTAAAGCCTTGTCTCAAACTACTGCAGAGTGCCAAGAGCCTCCTACCTCTCCTAGAGGGACCTACTGGGGGTTTTTCATTCCCATCAAAGAGGAAGAATGAGGACCAAGAACAGCTGAGAACACGACACGGGTGGATCCTCAGTTTTTCATATTCAGCAACCCAAGAGAATCAGTAGCCCCCTTCTTCCTCCTTGTCAGGGAAGCATTCAGTGGATGGGTTGACTATTACCCCATCTGCCACAGTTTTCTAGGGACAATTACAGAAACAAAATTCTCAGGCAATCACAAAACCACTAAATCCAGAGGCATCACATTCTCTGCTAAGGCAAAGCAGCCACGGACATGGGCAGGATCTCCAGTGTCAGGGTCCCTTCTGACTTCAGGCCTATGTCTCTTTTTCTCACTTGAGTTGCTCCTTACACCTTCTGCTTGTGAACAGGGGAGGACTCACAGGCACATGGGGGAAAAAAATCCAGATAAGAGAATGCAGCTGGGTTGTAATTTGTAGTTTCACAGCCCTTTGTGGATAAGCCCCAACACAATACATCCATTTGCCTGCAAATTCCGAATTGTGTTAAACCCACAGTAGTTCTAATGTAACAATATCTTCATGCTGAGCAACTTGAAGACTGCTGAGAAATACAGCACTTAAGCAGAACAAAAAGCAAATTCCCAGCAGCACCTTCCACCCCCATGTTTTTATGGAGTTTTAGTAGAAAAGAATTCAAAAATAAAGAAGGCCTGCAGACCAGACTAGGCATTGTCTGCATTAATTTGGGGTTTATATTACTTTCAGCTGATACTCAGATGAAAAATTAACCCAGCATTCCTCCATGGTTTAGGATTTTGTGAACGAGTTTTATAGACACATCTCTACTCCTTGGACCTGGTGTTCCCAATGATTTCCACTAACATGGGCACACAGGAAATGGAGGAACAGATCTGGGTATGTATGTTTGTTTGCAAGCCAGATGAAAAGGGAACATGCAGAATAGTATCAGCTCTGATCCGAGAGCTCAGGAATGGGTCATGGTATTGTGACTTTTCATCTTTTCAGCTTTAGTGACAGAAGAATCTGGCCACCAAGATACCCTATCTTTTGCCATACTAAGAAAAATGCCAGAAACTGATTTAAGTGGCATCACGATTTTTCATTAGTGCCTGAAACAGGTGGAACTCACATCTTTCTACACATGAGGAGGTGTTGGGCTCCTCAGTGTAAGGTGTTTCTTTAAGTTTTTATCTCAAGCTTATCCCTTAAGGCAAAAATAAAAGTTTTCCAGGTTATAAAAGTGCTGGGTTTCCAGCTGCACTTATCCCATTATGAGAATTTAATTCCTGAAATATATAACTTCACAGTTGTCATTTCATTAGGTTATGTAGGATGCAAACCAGAGAACTGCATTTATAAAGATTCCTCAATGTAACATTTACAGTTCCTAGCTTATTTCTGATGGTAGCTAAGTTTTTAGCAGCCACATGTAAATTCAAAACACCTAAGGCCTTCCCTCACACTAGAGGGAAAGGTTACAAACCTTGTCTCAGGTTACAAACTCGAGCCACTTCTAAGACCCTTCAGGACCAGCCAACTCTTTCCATACAGGGGGATCATAAAAGCTCCACCTGGGAATGAGTAGAAGGAAATCCACGATTGTGGGAGGATAACAGGGCAACCAACACAATCTAGCTGAACAGAGCACATGTTGAGAGTTCCATCCAGACACCTTCAGCAATCCCACCTGCTCCACCATCCTGGAAGGATTTTGCAGCACCACTGCAGTGCTGCCACCTCCCAGGGAAAGGCTGGTGGCCTTCTCCAGTCACTTCAGCAGCTCCTGGGAAATACCACTACAAAACTCACCAAGTCGCACTGTTAATGACTGTGGCCCACCACAGCACACAGATCACTCCTGACGCCACCAAAAGAGTCTCCCCTCTCAGTTTTTCATGAGAGCCCCCTCCCAGCAGCCAGCAAACCCCCCCAAGCAGAGCCCAAGGAGAACACCTACCTCCCCACAGCAACACACGAGCCTCCCTCTCTCCTGGAGCTTCATTCCAACCAGCCTTGGTCCATGACTGGCAGAGAGCTGAAATGCATGGGAGCCCCCTCTCAAGGGCCATATTTCCCTTCCAAACCATCTCCATGGAGGGGAGCTTACCTTCCTTGTAGGCTCCTACAGCCTAAGGGAGCTCTGGGAAAACAGCTTGTGCAGATGGAGCAGGTCAGGCCCATTCCCCTCACTGTCTGCTCACAGGTGTAGGCATTTTCCTCTCCTAAGCAGAGCTGGAGGTTGCACAAACACAGTGTGAAGCATCTCCCTGCTCTGCTTCCTTGGGTGGGATGGCTGGCAGGGAAAAAAGGGACCTCAGTTCCAGGATTTCTTGTCTGGATACCTTCCACTTAAAGGAGCTGGACCCTCTAACTTAAAGGAGTGAAAGGAGTTTATATGAGACAGGGTGGCAAAATTAGGATTAAAGCAGATCAAACATTAGGTTTTCAAAAATAACAGTAAGAATAACATTAGTTGTAAGTGATTGGCAGGAATTAACATGGGCATCCTCATTGCAGCAAGGTCTACAAGCTGTAGCAGAGAAATATGGGCATTTCTATCAGGCAGTGCTTTATATACACCCTGCAAAGGCAAATCATTGGGTGGGAAATGAAAATCAAGAAGGAGAAATATATATGTTTCTGATTATTCTGTCCCTAAAGTTGTGCTCTGTCATTATGGCAGATTGCTTAATTGTGCTGCTGATTACTTTTCCTGAATTCTTCCTACAGCTGTAGTTTTCACAGTGCCGAGGAAACACTAATTAGCAGGAGGAATGTTGCTTTAAATTTTTTTTACAATATATATATACATGTTAAAAAAAGATAATTCCTCAGTATTTACCTATTTAGTCCTGGCTCTGTTGTTTGTTTAACCCTTGTCACTCCTTGTTGATCCATCCCTGGTGTACACATGGCTGGTCTGAAGTGGGGAGGTTGCAGGGAGAAAAAAGTCCCATTTCCAGCTGAAGGCAGCTGTAATCCCAGGCAGCAGCAGCTCAACTCAGTCCCCCTCACCCTTCAAAATTCACTTTGCCCAACAATCTAAATGTGCATTCACTGTGGGATGGGTTGGTCTTTGTGTGCATTTGCTACTAGGATCTTTCTCTGTACTTTGCAATATGTAAAATAAGTCTCTGGTCTAGGAGCATCTGCACGATGCTGTAATTTTACCACACATTCAGACTCCACATCCTTAACGATCCATCACAGGGATGATTTGATGTTGTTTAACTCTTGTTTCACTGTGGCATGCATTTGCCCTGTTGTTTATTTCTGCAATATATCCACTCAATAAGGAGAAGTGCTTCTTATTTTGTGTGAATTAATGCTGTGGCACTAAACTTTTAAATTTTTTTGACCTTCAGTATTAACTGCTGTTCACACAACCTTCCTCTTCCTCCTTCTCATCATCCTCTCTTCAGCAGATGCAATGGAAAGAGTGCAGTTGCTCACTAAAAGCATGTGTGGAGCTCTCACACAAGTTATTTTAAGAGGGGTCGGAGGGGATCCCAGTCTTACACTTCCATAAATCCACCAGTATAGGATTGTTGGGATTAACAGAAAAAATTGAGGGGGAGTAAGCAACACATGGCTGCTGTTTGTAGGTTTTACCTCTCTTTGAAGTGACTGATGCATTGACCCCATCTAGCACAGCATTTTTTCTGTTTCTCTTGCACATTTAACCATGGTCTGAGCCAGCACCTCGACTGTGACCCAGGGCCAGCCAGCTCTGTGTAATCAGCAGTTTAAACCTCCAGCACAGGAGGTTTTTGCTGGGGTGCTTGAGGCTACAGCTATTCTGTCAGCTCAGTTTGGGTTTGACTCTCTGGGAGCTCACACAGCCCACGCACCCCAGCATAGCCACCCTGCTTCCCAGGAAAGGAAACTTGGGTGGGATGAAAAACCTCTTCAGGCGCCCTCGCTGCCCTGCAGCATGGCTGACTCATGAGCGATGCCCGCAGGGCTGCCACCTGTCACTGTGAAATTTCGGTGGCTTCAGTGACTTCCCCAGTCAGCTCTGCCCTCGACATGAGACATGGGTGTTTCGGTTCACCAGCAGCACCAAAAAGTCAAGACAAAGCAAACCAAAAGCAGGTTGGGCTGAGCTGTTTAACAGACCGAAACCCAAGGTGAGGAACAGCTCAACTTAGCTGAAAGCTGGGAAGGAAATTAATGAGATATCTGGGTAAAGTCAAGGGTAGCTTATTAAGTCTCATTTGTAAGGAAAAAGCCAACTTTGGGGCTTAGAGCAAGTGCTCAAGGAACAGCAGCTACACACTGACACAGATCTGTCAGAGTGGCCTTCATACTTTATGTACATTCAAAAAGTCCAAGGGCTTCTTCCTGCATGTTTTCCCACCACTATATTGCTCCTGAATCTCAAATGGCTTGAACAAATACTGCTGCCCACTAGGACAAGGACTTCAGGATGCATCACAGCAACTGAAGCTGGCTGTGCTGCTGGGATGGGCTGTAGACAGAATCCCTGGCATGTCCTGGGCTTCCTCCACACTCTTCAAAGGGCCAGACACCACGTGCATGGCCAACCCTGTGGTGCTGGAGGCACTGGGCTTGCTTTGAGCCTGCAGTGAAAGAGCTTGTGCATGCTTAGCAGGCGAGGTCAGCGTCTCTGGACATCTGGCAGCTCCCAACAGGCTGCCAGACATTGGGAAATCTGAGACAAACATAAAAAAAGCCTCCAAATCTGCCTGTAAACAATGTTCAGGTGAGAAACCAACGTGTACAGTAATTCTGCAGCCTGTTTTGCTTTAGCTGTAACTGGAATGTAACCAGTTCTGGGTTTTGTGGAGTCAAAATTGGGACCTTCATCCCTGAACCCACTCCAAAGCCTAGTTCACGAAGGTATTTAGGTACAAGAATTTATTGAACAACTCAATCTCATTCATTTCACTGGACCTCTGTTCCCAGGGAGCAGTCCCTACCCCAAAGAGCTTGCAGATGAGGGGCAGTGAAGTCAGGTAGTACAGATTGTTAAAAACCAACAGCAGACACTGCAGACTACTAACCCAGTCTCTCCAGGAGAAAAGCAATTTTATCTGCCTGTTCCTGGTAAGTACAGAAAGAGGTTTCATGGTCACCATAAGTATTAGGATTGAATAATGTTTGTCTATATTAATTTGAAGTACATGGCAGGGAATAAGGTAATTTTTTCATCCTTCTGATTATATGTAAAAATTTTAGACGAGCTTTTTGTGGATTTGATTGCAGCAACTTGGGATGTTTCCCAATTTGTTCTTCTCCCAGGACAGTTTTTCTGGATCAGTCGCTAACGAGCCCTGGTAGAACACATATAAAATATATAAAATATTTGTTGCTTTAACATTTCAAACAACCTAGAGAGGAGGTCACACTCTCCAGGCCCACATGCAGTGCCTTTGCTGTCTCAAAGGCCCTCTGCTGCAGCCAAGCAGCAAGGAGTGGGATAGTCCCACAGCAGGGTGTTGGCTCACAGTGACACACGTGCAAATCAAAATCCATGCTTTCCTGCTCCAGCACTCTCCTGGTGACACCTTTCAGTTTGTTTAAGGTAAGGACATGTTGGCTAAGAATGTCCTCATCCACCACTAAATGGCAGCACACATAAATCACTGTTACCTACAGTCTGTATTTCTTTATTAAAGGAGATGCTGCAAAGTGCTTGAAAATAATGTTGGCTGCTGTGAACTGTGATGCCCAATCAATGAGAGACATGACAGTCAATTACCCCTCCACTTACTGATTATCCCCAGCAATCAGCCTGGATCAATACCTTCAATCTCAATTGATAGCAGATACCAAATCTGAAAAAGGATGTTTCAGTGCTTTGGAAGTACTGTTAGAGGGAGGGTGTGCAGTGGCCACCAGGTTTATTTAAGCATTCATTTCACTTCCACCTCCTCCAATCGGCAAGGGGACAGGCTCTCCAAATGGCTCATGCCCATCCTTTGGCAGTGTCAGCAAGGGGGGCACCTGGACCACAGCTCACTGCCCTGGGGCATCTTCAGTGCAGAGAGAGCCTGTGACAGAGAATAGGGAAAAAGTTCAGGCCAGAGCAGTAGGACAAAGCAGGAAAGTAAGGAGGGAAACTTGCATACTGAAGCAAGGAAGGTGTTCCGCAAGGTGCTGCTCTGCAGCAGCAACATGTAAGCAGGGCACCTGGAGATGGGCTGCAGTGCAGCCACCACAGCCTCGCTGTGATCTCCATCCATTGCCATCCCTTGTGTCACACAGTCACCATCCAAGCAGTGACATTCACTCTGTACACTCTGGCAGAGCACCCAGCTTCACAGGAGGGATGGTGGAGAGGAGCAGGAGGTTTTGCCTGTCTTTGTTACAGGAGACTTAGCAAAGCTTCCAAATATTTGAAGAAGAGCTGTGCCAGGAGCTCTTTCAGAGTTTCCTTCAAAGATGCCAGTTCGAACAGGCTTTTGTAATTGAGAAGGATCATTTGCATTTGTAATGGTTTAAACACAAACTCATACACACCGGTGTGGGTGAGGCAGCAGGGCTGATTGGGATGGAAATGTTCTAGAGCAGGGAAGAGGTTCCCTGCACTCCTGATTTCCCATTCAAAACCTAGTGGGCATTGATTTTGGTGTCCCTCAGGCAACCCTGTGACTGCATGACACCTCCCTGCCACTGGCACCTAAGGGAGCCTGGCCTTCTCACCATGTCAGACCTGTCCTTTTGGTGGCCCTTCAACAACTGTCCTTTGCACAGCAGTATAGGCTCCTGCAGAGGATGACCACAGCAGCCAAAAATCCCCATGCCAACCTCTGGATCAGCATTTCCAGGTACATACAGACAGGTACTGTGAAGTCAGACGTCTCTTGCCTGCACCAATTGCTCCCCACAGGTGAATCCCAACCCCATGATTTGTCACCATGGTGCTGCCAGCTCCTGCAGGCTTCACTGCAGGTAACTGGCTCCTTAAAACACCATGTCCTAGGGTCAGACAGACAAGGTGCTTGGCTTTTCCTTAAAAATACTTGGGGAGGTAGTAAAACTAGGAAGGGTACCTGCTGCATCCTTGGAATCGTGGAGAAAAACCTGGGAAACGAACTCAAGAGCTCAGGATATAACCAGCAAAAAACATGCTCTCTTAAAAATGGTTTACTTTTGGGGTTGGCTGTTAATGTTTCAATGTCCACATGTGGCAGAGGCAGGAAAGCAGCTGAAAGATAACGGAGATAAAGCATTATCCCTAGGATCATAGTATGGCCAGGAGCCAAGGCATTCCCCTTTTTTTAATACACAATCCTTGTCATAAGATTGAATATCCATTTGGGGGCAGAATTCCCCTACTTTACTCTGCACACTCCCCTCTGAAAGCGTTGTAATGCTTTACTTATTGGCATCTTATTTTGATGAATAGGCTGCAATTGGTGCAAAAATCTCCTGAATGGCTTTAGGAGACTCTGGCATGTGCTCGTTGGCCCATTTGTACTAAGTACCATCACTCAAAGTCTGTATTACTCACAGGATGCTTAAGCCAGCATATTTTCCTAACAGGCACAGTCCTCTGAGGGTACAGCTAATCGTGATGGGGACTTCTCTGAAGTAGCATAAAGGGTAATTATTCCCCAAAGTCTCGTTTAAAAAACAAAACAAAACAACTTTTAAAAACTAAGTTTTGTGCCTTTGGAGAAAAAAAGCCCAACCCCAAGTACAGCAGTGCCAGGAGTGGCTGCCTGCTGGGCTCAGAGCGACACGGGAAGGAGACATGTCCTGTCTCTGCTCCTTGTCTGGACTGAAATACAGATATTGAGGATAAAAATAGGGAAGAAAAAAGGGACCTCGGAGAAATGTGGGTCAAGTACAAGAGACTGGCTTTTTTTTTTTTTTTTTTT
>VZUA01104084.1:28889-41095 GCA_013401035.1 Horornis vulcanius
CGGGGCGCGGGCACGGCGAGGCGCGGGCACGGCGGGCAAGCGGGCACGGCGGTGCACAGCCCCACCTTCCCTCAGCCCCTCACCAGGCCGGCCACACCCGCCCCGAGCTCCTCGCTACCCCTGAAGGATGGGAAACGCGCGCAGCCTGAGGAGAAGCACAAGACCCGCAGGCACCCAGCGCACCCAGGGAACCTCCGTGACTCCAGGCAGTTCTTCCAACGGCGGCACTGATGCCTTCAAGCCGCATGTACCACCTGCACGCCCTGTAAAGCCGAGACATCGGCTGCCAGGCACCCTGGTACACCAGGCGTGGGTCAGTTTCTGTAGCTCACCCTCACACTGATCATCACCAGCTCCACCCAGAGCTGCTTCCCTCTCTCAAGGGCCTTCAAGGGAAGCCATGAGAGCAGTGGTTGAGGTCACTTGGACCTCGTTGCAGTCTGCAAGTTCCTCATGAGCGGAAGCGGAGGGGCCAGCAATGATCTCTGTGGTGACCACTGACAGGACCCAAGGGAATGGCAGGAGCTGTGGCAGGAGAGGTTTAGCTGGATATCAGGAAAAGGTTCCTCCCTCAGAGGGTGGTCAGGCACTAAACAGGCTCCCCAGGGAATGGTCACAGTCCCATGGCTGCCAAGGAGCACTTGGACAATGTTCTCAAGCATTGGGGATGGTCCTGTGCAGGGCCAGGAGCTGCACTTGATCCTCATGGGTCCCTTCCAACCCAGGATATTCTGTGATTCTTTAGGCACACATAGCACCAGCTGCATCCCATCATCAGAAAGGTCTTTTCCAACCTAAATGGTTCTATTTATAATCTTTTTCATTACTCTTCAATGCGTGAGACATGGGACAGTGTATCCACACCCCCAGACATCCCTGTGTTCCTGTCACTGCACTAACTGCATCGTAACACCCACCTTACAATTCCCAGCACACAATCCCACAGGCACAATTTTGGGGGAATGAGGTCAAAATTGCTGAGGCACATTCAATTTCTTAGAACTAGAAACATTTTTTCTTTCCCTTCAGAAGCTGAAGTAGGATTTCTAAAGAAAAACGAAGATCAAAGACAAAAGCAACCTCCCATTGTGTCTCAGAAGTGGAAACAAAAATGTGTAAAATTACTAAATCTGGAAACAGAAGCAAGAGAGCAGGTTTAAGGAAACAGAAGAAAACGCAGCTGTTGCTCGGGTACCAGCTGAAGAAAGGATAAAAGCAAACCAGATCTCAGCATCCCTCCCTGATACATCTGATCAGCATGAAATATGTCCAGGGAAACACTGAAGTTACTCTCAGTTGTTACAGATATAATTGAAGCTCTGGGCAAACCCTAGATATTCATGTAAAGGAAGAAATTTAATATGCAAAACTACTGAAACAGCATCACATCTTCAAAAGTCTAATAATAGCTCTAAGGTTTTTTCAAGGCTCCTGGTAAAATAAGCTGCTTTAAAAATACATACAAAACCAGCAGAAAAATACCTCCCAACTTTTTCAGTATAAAACAGGCAAACTAACATCTGCTCCATTATTTGGCTGTTAATTGCCAGAACTAAGAGCACTTTACAATGCTGGAACTGGCAGCAAACAAACGAAAAAAAAAGCAACAAGAAATCACCACGGCACAGCTTGTCGCCCAGTGGCTCATGAACTATGTGTACTCCCATGAAAAAAACTGATAACTTAAAACCAGCAACAAGAAATCTGTCATCAACGTGATAAAAGGAATTATCATAGTAAGGTTTGGAGGTCTGGAGTTTTTTCATGTGTGTGTGTTTGGCATTTTTATAAAAATTGTACACTAAGCATTGAAGAGCAAAAAGAGAAATTTAACCATATTTTAGAGAAACAGAGCCAGTTAGAATGCTTTTGAAAGCACAAACAGTACTAAGTTCAAACAGACTTTTAAAATTATCAAGTGATTTAACTATTTCTCAGCAGAGAGTGGTGGATTCACAACCAACCAACCCTTGTTCTTTTCTTGCTAACCACACTAGCACCTCTCTACTAACACCTTGTTCCAAGTAGAATGGAACACAAACAGGCAAAACCTGAGATAAATTTTGCCTCTTTTTGCCTCACCCCACTGCCCAAGAAATTACTTCTCTTCTGGACTATTTCTGCCACCGGTGGCTTAGCAGTCACCAAGGCATCTGGCATTACATATGTTGTACAGCAGATACTGTCATCACTTGATATCCTCGTGCTGATACTGCCACTGAGTTGCTTCAACAGTAAGGTCTACTCACACAAAAGATTAAAATGTATTCTCAAGCCATAGCCTTCAAAGGTTACCTAGATCATCATGGTGGACATTTAGCAAATTTAATGCCATTTAAAAGAGCAGCTAAGACAGGTAGACAGAATATACCACTCCAAGGTTATAAAATGGTTCATTTTGATAGTTGCAAGTAACATTTTCCAGAGAAACTGTAATCAGCTGGCAGAAAGCACCAGCCAACCAGCAAATTACCTATTTTAAAAGTTATGGTGAGTTACCATTTATGCCTAGTAACCTGCCTGGTAAATGCTCCAGGCTCACCAGATTACAGTGTTGTTTCAGCCTTTTGTTCAGCTCTGGAAAGTGTCAGTCATTTATGGATATAAGCATGAATACCAAAATGTTTTTATCTCAAAAACAAACAATCAAACAAAACCAATATCCTAATAAAAAAAAACCATAATTGAGAAAATGATGATGCATCAATTTAAAAGTAAAGGATCATTTGCACCAGAATTTACACCTGCACAAATTTGATTTAATGCATGAGTATAAGGCAGAGACAGTATTTTAATCAGACAGGAGAAAAAAGCCTTGAATTTCCAGCAAAACTCCAGAGCTCTGACAAATCTGAACTGTAGTGTTTCTGTTTCACCCATAAACTCAGCAGATCCATGCAGATGACCACTCAGGAGTTTTGTGCCTTGAAACCCATGAAATTGAGAATTATTTTCTTTTTAGTTGAGTACACATTTTAAGTTAAGTTTAAATTAAGTTAGCAGAAATGACAGAAGATTTTCAAGTGAAAGAATATGTATAAATTCCTATTTCTGTGACTCTCCAGCAAAAACTTGCACTATAAGGTAGGAGTAGTGAGATGGTTGTGTACTTTGCTAAAAACCTCAGTACACGTGCTACTACAAAACAAGACCCTGCAAATATTGGCCCTCGAAATGAAGCCATTACAGGATTCTTCCCATTCACATCACTTTACTGCCACCAACAATACAAATAATCCAATATGCCCTACTGACCTGTCAGTTACTGCCATGGTGAACAATTCATTTCCAAGAATTCAACAGGCCCTGCCAACCCCTAGAGCACAGGAACAGGAAGGAGCTCGATCACAGAACCAGCCTGGCACTGACAGATCCCCTGGGGGTGGAAATAGTTGTTCTGTCACCACTTCACCTACAGTTGTGCATCTGGGTTTCCCATGGAGAGTCTGCACTTAAAATATTTCGATGGTTCTCCTGGTTTGCCTGTTTCATGCCCTGTGATGCCACTGCATCTTCAGAACCTTTATAGGAGAAAATTTAGTGCAGGATCAGGACTAATTGAGTTGCCTAATCAGGCCACTGTACAGCATCTCGTGGTGAATCACATGGGAATGTAGAAACAGGAATAATCTCCACAAAATGAATCCTAATGCCAGCTTTCTTTGCTGCTCCTTCATTATTCCAGCACGAATAAAGAACAAAGGATACAAAGATAAATTCCATTGTTTTATCCATGAATAAACCTCCAGGTGGTTGTGCTTATGTTAATTTCTGATGCTGAACTGTAGCTTTTCTGTTTTTCTGCAAAGAATTAAGTATAGAAGTTGTTTCATATGTGCTCACACTGGCCTTTGTTTCCCAGTGGGAATCTCATCACAGCTTTAGCGGGAGCTTTAAAAGCTGCCAAGCAGTTTAGAAAATACCCCTGTAAGTGCTTAGCCACAACTGCTTTTGGTATAAATAAGCAAAATATTTACTTACAAAGCATAAAGTCAAAAACATGCTGTGGCAACTAAATAAATCTGGTAATCCATTCTGAATACAAAGACTGATTTCAAGCCATCAAAGCCTGTCAAAATGCACTTACTGGATTGAACATTCTTATAATATTAACCATCATTTTTCATTGTAAGCCACCTACTCATAAGCTGTAATAGATGAAATAGATGATCCTAGATAAATAAATTTTGCTATAGGGAAGAAGGGAAATTATTAAGTTTAGTTTCAAATATCTGATGTGTTCAGTTAGGAAGATTAACACATTATTAAAATGGTTCAGTTATCAAAATATATAGAACTTATAGAGCTTTATATAGAACTCATCTACAACACAAAGAGAGAAAAAACAGCACACAAGGAGAATACCTTATGTGAGAATATTTTGTCTTTGCTGGAGTAGACAAATAACACTGCTTATTTGACAATGTTTATAAGTACATAGATCCCCTCACAGAGATACTGAAGAGTTAAACTATTCTTGCAAGAGAATTAAGATTATCTAAAGGGCATTGTTCGAAGTCAGGCGAGAAAACAGGCCATGATCCTGCAAAGTGATGGGAAACTGGGAGGAGACACAGCCAGGACAGCTGACCCCAGCTGCCCCAAGGGATATTCCAGACCATCTGAAATTGTGCTCAGTAAATACAGTGGAGGGAGGAAGGATGTTTGGAGTGATGGTGTTTGTCTTCCCAAATCACATGGGATGGAGCCCTGCTCTCCTGGAGGTGGCTGAACACCTGCCTGCCCACGGGAAGCAATTAATTAATTCCTTGTTTTGCTTTGCCTGCATGTGAGGCTTTTGCTTTCCCTATTAAACTCTCATTATCTCAGCCCACGACTTTTCCAGCTTTTACCCTTCCAATTCTCTCCCCGATCCCACTGGTGGGGGAGTGAGCTGTGTGGTGCTTGGGTTTTGTCTGGGGCTAAACCACACTATGTGATACCCAGCCCGAGTGACAGCTGGGATTCGCAAAGTTTATTAAGTAGGATATTTGCATCATGTTCACATGTACCTCAAAAAGTAGAACCATCTTCACAGACCCAAATCCCGTTAAGGGATGGTTTCAAGTGCATAAGGTGGCTTGTTATCCAGGATAGCCCAGTCTTTGATGGTCATGTCACTTGACTTTTCCTTCTGTGCAATTCCGGTGTTGAATGTGCTACACAATAGAGTGTCATGCTCATATTTTGTTATATTCAGTGATGCATATTGACACTCCGTTGTAGGAAATAACTGCAAGACTGACTACACACTGTAGCAAAACCTAAGAAGGCAACCTTTCCTTTCAGAGCCAGAAGCCACTACAAGCAGAACCAGTCTTCCTGAGATAAGTATAAAGAGCCACAAGCATGAATCAGCTTCCCAAGGTGGCACCAAAAGCCCCTGCAAGCCTTGCTGGAATTCCCCCTGCTCCCTAACATCACTGCAGGCAAAAATCCTACCAATGAGACATGTGGGTATGAACTTGGAAATCTATAGAAAGGACAATATAAACAGCAGATCTGAAGTCCTGTTTTTCAAACTTTTAGCACTTGACCTTGGAACATTTTAACAGTCATAAAGAAAATCTCATTTGTCTTACGAGGAAAACACCTGCCAGCTTCTCTGCACCTTCTTTGGAACTGCTGACCTGCAAGCATTTCAAGATCATAGATAGGATCTTTTTTGTCAAACTGATGAATAATATTCTCCCAAAGCTTTCATCATGCTCATTTTCCTAAGGCATTTACGGGGTAAGATAGCAGAGAGCACTATCAGATGGTTGCTATTTCAGACACGGATCTCAAGAAAGGCTTACCACTAACAGGAAATGCAGATGCTCTGTGACACACGTGGGATGATGGCAATGAACCAGGACCTGGCCACAGGATGCCAGCCTCCAGGTGTTCAGCCTGTGCCAAGGCATTCACAAGAAACAAGTGCTGATAAAACAAAGGCATTTACTTCTAAGGCAGGAGATGGATCCAGTGCTGCAATGATAAAAGCAAGGCCATGAACCCCAAGGGTAGCACATCACTAGTTGCTACAGAACGTACCACTTAGCTGATGGATATTTATTTTAACAGCATGACTTAATGAAAAGATATGTTTTAGAGATCTTAAAATTGTATGTCATGGATCTCTCTCACAGTAATTTAATAGAAAGAGATAACTACATACCCATCTCAACATCTATTTATCCTTAAGCGTTACTTCTTCCTGCTTTTCTCTCTAAGTATAGGGGAAAATGTAGCAGCGGTCAAAAATCAATACCATCCCCTGAGGAAACAGCACTGCTCCACACTGGGTGCTACTGAAATCAGTTTAAAAAGTCCCCACAGTTATCTTCTATGGGAAGTCCAACTGATACAAGCCTAAGCTTCCATCAAATCTCTACGGATGTACCAATAAATGTCCCAGCCACTTCTATGGGGCTCTGCAGAGAGACGTGAAGTTCCAAATACAGCAGTAAATTAAGATCACAGTTCCATTTCTTGTGTGCTTTTTAATGGCTTAAATGTTTTTTGAGTGTATAAAACATGTCTTGTTTGCTGTCATTCTTGTTTCCTGATATTATTCTGTCCCTGATACTGGTAAACAAAACACAGTTTTGTGTATTAATGGTGCCACTTTTTTTCTTATATATACACTCCTGGATGTATAAGTTAAGAAACAACACTACTAATTAAATGCATTTATAAGTGATCTGAAAAGAAAAAAAAACAAAAAAAACCAAAAAAAGACAAAAAAAAACCAAACAAACAAACAAAAAAAAAAACCCCACACATTTAAAAAGTCTGAAGCATTGTGGAAGTAAGACTTAAGGAAAAAAAATGAAAGGACTCAGGAACTCAAAATGGATTTTAACTGCTGACACTGATTATAAAAAATAGACATGCTTATCTCCACATGGCTTATGTAAACAAACAGACCTGGTTGGTGACTTGATTAAACACCAGTTGAAATGATGCTTTTATAAAACAAAGAAGCAAAAATACACCTTGGATCCTGAACCAGACCGTAACTGCGTCACTACTGCAAAAGGAGTAATCAGAAATAAATGGTGGGTTTATTTATTAGATTTGATTTGCTGGACCTGAATTTTCAACAGTTTTTTGTTATTTCTCTGTCATGAGTTTGAAAGTCCCCAGAAAAATAACTAAAAGAGGAGAATTTTACCAATAGCATGGGGCAGTATGTTCAGTGGCAGAAAAGCTGATAAAGTTGCCTTCTGCAGTGGGGAGAGAGGAGAAATACACAAAAAAAAAAAAGAGAAAAGGAAGCTGTAGATTAAAGAACAAGATGGAAACAACATCAAATGCTGGTATGAAACTTTCAGTTTTGACTTTGGCACTTCTTCCCTATGCCTCGGTGTGTGCACCACAGGGGTGAGCTCCCTTGGCAGCCTCTTTCCTCGGCATTAGAGGCTCAAACTTCATGCAAACGAAGTGTAATAAGAACCCGCATGTAATTAATAAATTTTAGCTAATCCTTCAAAACGTATCACTTCGGATTTTAAGAACTGATCACCTACGGGAGCCAAACCTGATATTAAAGAGTTGTAAGATGCGGCATGTCACCGGGTCCGTCTGGGGCAGCAGGGATGCACAAACCACAGCACAGCACGACCTTTACCCTTCTATTCCCGGGGCTGGCGAGCGTCATATCTAAATTTAGAGCTCAAACCTGCACCGACCGTGCCGGGACCAATGTGTGTCCGCTGAACTACAGAACCGAAAGCGTTTCCAAACCAGTTTCACTTCGCGGAAGCGCTCCCGACCCCCTCGATGCGGACCCGCACCGGGACAGTCCCTCGCACCAGCACGTTTCCCATAACGCAGCCCAGCATTAACTTCCCTGCCCCAATCTTCGGGCGAACCGATAATCCCAAGAGGTGCGCATCCCTTCCTAGATGATTCGGAGGGTTTCCCCAGCTCCCGCCGCCCCCCGGCCCCACTCACTTGTCCAGCCAGAAGGTCCACGGCGAGTGCAGCGGCAGCCCCGGCGCGTCCCGCTCGGGGGGGCTGAGCGCCATCTCCCCGGGCGGGCGGGGGGGCGAGGGGCGGGACGGGGCGCGGGGTGGGGACAAGGGACGCTGCGAGGAGGGACGCGGGAGGGGGCGAGCGGGACTCGAGCTTGGGCGAGAGATAGAGAGGTGGAGACGAGGTGCGACGGGAAGGACAGACAGACGGGAAAGGGGCAGGGTGGTGACAGGAGATGGACATGGCCAAGGGACCATTGGAGAGCATGGATGGCTCCCCAAAGGGGCACAGGCGCTCGCTCTATCCCGTTACTGCCTCTCCTGCAGGGCATGGCTGAAGGGAATCTCTGATCTTCTACCTGAGACCTTTACAACAACCCACGGCCACGAGGCGTGGGGGCACACGGGGAACCCAAGTGCCACCACCCTGCACCGCGACGTCGCTGGCAGCCCCTTCTCTGCACATGCACAGGTCACACCGCAGACACCACAGACCTGATAAGTCTCTGGGGGTGCCTTTTTGAGCAAAATAACCTTGGTGCTCAGTTTGCCTTGGCAGTGCTGACCAAAACACTAAACCTCTCTAAAACTCCAACTTTTGGGACACAAAGCCCCTGCACGTTCCCACACGCTGCTGGCAGCCCCTTCTCTGCACATTCACAGGTCACACCGCAGACCCAGCCTGTCTCTGGGGCTGCCTTATTGAGCAAAATAACCCTTGTGCTCAGTTTGGCTTGGCAATGCTGACCAAAACACTAAATCTTTCCAAAAGCCCAAGTTTTAAGACAAAACATTTTCTACATTCACACAATGAGGAGATGGCTGCTGTGCAGACTGACCATGGGTGGAGGCAGTGCAACATCAAACCTTTCCAGACTTAGGGGATAATAATTTCTCTGTTTTCTCATTTTCTCTACAGCCCATTTAATTTACATGCCTGGTTTTACAGGGAGATGTTCCTCACAATCGAACATGGACATGTGCAAACCCCCTCACATTATTTTTAGAATAGTACTTTTTAAATTAAGATTCTTCCCATTGGGACTGTGCACAGTAGTAAAGTTAAACACCCACATAAGTGATAACAGGATCAAAGACCATGAATCACATAGGTTTCTTTGCAAGCACATTTAGTAGGATGAATAATTTTATACATACTTCATCCTAAAAGAAAAATCAATAAAGACACACTCCTTTAAAGAAATAAAAGTCTAACAGTAAGAAAGGGCAGAGTTCACCCATAAAAAGCAGCCTGCACAGTGACAATGAAGAAACACAAAAAAGTTAATGATTATGTTGTACAGATGGAAAATGCAAACTGCTAGTCCAAATTAAATAAGATCTGCAAAACCAGTTGCACCATCTCCTGCAATTTAATTTCTTCCTCTTTAAATAGAAGGCAAGATAATGACCATTTGGGAGAGCTTGGAATCTAAAAATTCATTGGTATGCCCACTCTGAGCATTTTCTCTCTATTTTAATGGTGAGCCCACCAAAAATGTTAATTCTGGGGGAGAAAAACCCCAACAAACCCTACAATAAATGGCTGTATCTAGGCACAGATTTTCTCAGAAGAGCTGGAGAAGACAGGAGGAGAGGAGGAGAGTGCTAATTTCTTATGACCCAAAAGGGTCACATCTTGCCTCTGTGACTGCCAATGACACTCTCCACGCCTAACACATTTTTGGTGTCCTCTGCTGAGGTTGCCAACACAGTATTAAATTTTAGATATGCAGCAGCATCCCTCTGGAAATAAGGCCAACCTCAGCAGACTGTATTACAAAAACTAACTTTGAATCCAGCACCTGCCTCTGATGGAACCACACGCTTCAGTGAAAACCTCCACATTCCATTAAGAGGGAGCTGCTCATCAGTTAAAACATTACAGCTCATGCTGAAAACAAACCATTCTGTTATAAACAACCTGGGCTGCAAGGAACTCTATAGAAATAAAACCCCCACACCTCTGAGACACGGAGTGAGAGCCAGGAGGCACAGCCTGTATCATTATTCCAAATGAGATATGTAAAGCCTCCATTTATTCCTTATTTACATCGGTAAATACCAGGCTTCACAGTGGCACAAGGAATATTGTGGGAATCTCAACTAACAGTAAATTAATTTGGTTGTGGAGGAAGGGCAATCACAGGATGCATCAAATTAATGCATCCTTTACCTACAGAGACTTCTAAGAAGTCGTGACACAGAGGGAAAAAAGAGTCTCTTGAGATGAATCTCACATGGAAAAATGATCACGAGCACAGCATCCTGATTCTGCTCAGCTACCTCATGCTGCCAGCACACCTTGAGCGAAATAATTTCAGAGATTAAAAATCCCAGGAAGTTATTATCGCTTTCAGAGAGGTATTTATAGGACTTGAATTAAAAATGTATTTTATCAGTGTTTGCTACATATTTGGAAGGTTTCTTTTTAAGGAAGCCCTGGTGATGCCTCCTGTGCTCTTGTACCTTCTCAAGCAGCTTTACCAGAAGCAAACTGTGTTATGGTGCAGCCCTGTGCTACAAGATGGTGCAGAGATGAGTTGCTTAAAGCTCACCACCACAGAAGAGGATTGTGGCTCCATTCCTCACACCTCCTCCCAGTCACATCTTCCTTTCCCTTGCAGGGCTCTGCAGGTAAGCTGCTAATTTTCTGTGAAGGCCCTACAAAACAAGACTGTGGGGCAGAAAGCAGGATTAGATTAGCTCAGCTCATTTCCAATGGCTAACAGCTTAGATTTTCCCTGGGGAGAAAAAAACCCCAAGAAACTGGAATGGGGAACACTGCTCTGCCCCATATTATGTGCTTGTCTGTACCCAGTTTCAGGCACCTGAACTTTTTTGCCACACAAAGGCCCAAGTTGTCCCATCAGGGGGCGAATTAGAGCTGAGGAAGGCACATTATAGCCAGAAGAAACAATAAATACTTCATACCTCTTTCCGTGGTTTTATTTGAGATTTAAATCCCTACCCTTATAATCCTCGCTGATCCCAAAATCTTGACAGCAATGGGTACATTACATGTGCTTGAAACATTATTTGCCTGTTCCAGTAGATTTTGCTGTAGTCCCTGCTCCCAGCTGGTGCAGGAAATCCCCCTGCTACAATACAATGAGGGGGCAGAATGCCTCCTAAAACCATCAGGACTTTCCTTTCCCCTGCTGACAGTTGTGCACCATCACTGTGGCAACTGCAAAGCCTGCGCACGTAAGAAATATTAGGCAAGCATTAGGCTTATTTTAGCTATATTCTAATAGCACCTGGAAGGGAGGAAGGGAACAAGCACCATATGAGCAGTCACAGTGCATTTCCACCCTGGAAGTGTTCCACAGCTGTCTGAGGCGACAGGTACCGCACCTTAAAAAATATCTAAGAGATAACCTGGGTTTGTTCAGTGCTGCTGACAAAAAAATGGATGGTGTGAAACCTTAGCTAGACCTCTCTCCAGCTGAATATCCTCTTTTTCACTCTGAGGCAGAGCTGGTTGGAACATAAACCTTCCTGGACTTGAGGGATGGCTGGAGCACAAGCCTCGGCTGCTGTGCCCAGCTGCTGCTGCTGCTGCCTCACAGCCTGAGCCAACAGCCATGAAATGTAATTTCTCTACCAAATGCTGGTGTCACGATCACTTGCTCTTGAAACACTGCCTGGGACTTCAGAAGCATATTAAGTAACACAGGAGCTGCTTCTGAGAGGCTCCCAGGAAGATAAACTGATCAACCGAGAGCTGAAGCAGAGGTGAGGATGAAGGGATTTTAGTTGATATTTGCTTCCAGAGGCTTAAATAAATGTTTTTTAAACCCTAAAACACAATACTAAAGTGTTGAATCCCAATGCTTTTGGCAAAAGCTCCCTCATCTAGGAATGATTTCATATCAGCCAAGCTGTTAAGCAGAGGTTGTCATGGAAACAAGTTTTATTCAAATGATATGGCCAGAGATATACTGTATTTAGTGAGTTCTTCATTTGCTGCATATTGGGAACATGTCAGAACCAAATGATACTGCATAACTTTGTTTTCTTAAAAACAGCTTGGCTCACTGCCCCTGGTTTTCTGACAGGCTTGTGTCCAGTCCTGCCTGGGACAGAAGGTTTGCCACACAATACCTGCTCCACGGGAAAGGCTCCTCAAGCAGCTGGTGCCTGCAAGCTCCCAGAGAAGTCTTCCTTCAAATACAAGAACCTGCCCAAGTCAAACAAGGAACTTTGTCCACATTCTAGGAGTAAATGCTTTTTTTTTTTTTT
>VZUA01104086.1:6507-25953 GCA_013401035.1 Horornis vulcanius
AAAAAAAAATAAGCTGTTGCAGGGTTATTATTAACTATTGGCCAAGACAGAATGAACTCCAGGCTTGGCTGACTCCCTCTTTGGTAGAGAGCAAGTGCACAGACAGCAGACACGTTGCTGGTTTGCTTCCCAAGCATTTCTGCTCCTGATTGAAGGTGTCTGAAAGCCAAAGCAGAAGGAGAACCTTCATTTCACAGGTGTAGCTGCATTGTCCAGGCTCCACTTCAGCCAACAGGTTTGGAAACTTTAGTCAGCCTGCAGTGCTCAGCCTTGCTCCCCTTCCACACATTTATGATGTCCCTGCCCTGTAAAAATGTGTGGGAAAAGTCCCCACTGGCCTCACTCAGGCTCTGAGATCAGATCTCAGGTACAGGGAGAAGTGGAATTTTACCATCAGCTTGTGAGGTTCATGTGTCCCCACTCCCCTCCAAACACTCACTGAGAGCTCAGTTCCTTGCAGTACAGAAGGACATATTCAAACTACTCCATCAAGCACACAAGATAATCCTGGGCCTTGGTATGAGGCCAAGGAAGCAATGTTTTTGTCTTCTCAGCTTGCCAGGGCAGAGATGTAAAATTCCCTGACCTGGATACCTAGAGCCAGTCAGGAGAGGATCTCCAGCCATACCCTCATATCCAGCTATGCCATTAGTCAGTCTGCCTGTGACATGCTGGCAAGAGGTGATTAATGACAAGTGTTCAGCTGTGAGAAGTCTTTTTAATAAAACAGCTAAAGTAACAAATAATAGCAGAAAGAAAAGTCAAGAAATACACATCCTTATTAGCTGAGGTGGTAGCCCAAGGATTCAAGAAAATCCAAATTATCTTAACAAGAAATATTGCAAAGGTTGTTACCTTTTCCCTAAAGTCTCCTAAAAAAACCCCCTAGCTATTCTTATGCCTATTGTTGCAGGATTTGCCACTTGCTTCTTACTTTTGACTTTGATGAGATAGAGGTTTCCTCTAGACAGAGCTTTTAGAATATAATGAATACTCCAAGAGAGAGCCTACAATATAATATTTAAAATGCACTGATACAAGAAAATAACCATTTTTTCCTGAAGAAATTCATGCAGAGCTCTCTTGATTTTATGTATTTTTGTAAGGCAGGTTGCCCTCGGCTGATTATCACCCTTTAGGTAATATGTATCTGTTTATTGTAAACATAAAACCTAATACAATTATAAGTTATTCTTTCCATACAGCTGCAAGAGTTTGTGATGAAATTTTTTTGATAGCCCTACTTTTCCCCAAATTCACCCTAGAAAAATGTTCTTGCTATCACAGCAGGTATCCCATTGCTCCATCTGCTCTTGCTTGCATCAAGAGAGGACCCACACAGCACCCAGGAAACCCTTCACCACAGACAAAAACCAGTTTGCATCCCACATCCACCCCAGAACCTCATCCCAGAACTTCCTACCAAATCCTGGCCAAGTGAGAGGGGAGACAAATCAGGTCCCAGAAAAATACACCCTGGATATGTGAGCATGCAAAGCTGTGGGGCCTGGGGACTTCCATGGTAACTCTGTGTATAAACAGGACCAAACAGCTTGAAGGAGCTGCTTTCCTTGCAAGGCCCATGAACAAAGTATCTCTGTAGCTTGGCCAACACAGCAAGCTCCAGCCAAATGTAAATAGCCCGCGGGGCTTTTTGGCACTTTGCACTCTATTTTGCATACAGCTGGTAATGTTTTAAAGGCCAGGCCCAGCCAAGGGTAATGCTTCCAAGAACAGAGCAGGAAACACTTTGTGTACAGAAAGGAGTCCCAGGAGAAATCAGTGAAATCTTAAGGCCTTTTGTGTTTCTTTCTCCCTCCCCAAATCAATCAAATAATTTTTATGTTAGAAATTTCCAGAGCTCCAGGTAGATGCGGCCGCCTCGCTCCGTGCTCCGATGGGAAAGGGAATATCTTGGCTTGGTGGGAAAGGGAATATCTTGGCTCCTGCAGGCACATAAACACTTGCTGTGTGTAGGCAAGTCCTGCTGGGCACATCCATGATGTCTTTCAGGGCAGAATTTCTGGAGCTGGCTGGCAGGAGTGCCAAGTGTGAGACAGCATCAAGGGAGGAGCAAGGTTGTAATAAGCATCTGGTGACACTCCTTGAGTCTTCCACAGTAACAACACCAAGGAAATACCACAGTATTTCCAATTACCTGGGTAGCACCCAGAATTTTGGTAAAAATTAGCAGGACCTGGGGCTTAGGATGGGTTGGTGTGATAGAGTGAGGCAGTCACTACTAAAATGCTACTAAATCCCTGCTCTCCAGGGACTTGTCCGTGCTGGCAGGATGGGATTTCCCTCTTGGTAGAACACTGAGGAACAGGGACTCCACATTTTGTTTGTCTTACCACCTTAGCACCACTATGTAGGGCATGGAAAGGACAAATCTGGCTGTTCTGCAGCCTCTCCCATGTTCCTGTGTGCAGGACAGGGATGCAGATGAATTGGGCAGAGCAGAACCACACTGAACATGCAAGGCTGAAACAGGCAGTCACAAGGATTAATATTGCAGCAGAATTTTTGTTACCATGTGTTTAAAATCACCGTGTACCAGCATACACATTTTGCCCACCTGGTCCTCTCCTTTTCAACCTCATTGTGTGTGAACCCATTTGTATGTCAGCACCATCATGTCCTAGAGGGAGACTGTCCTTCTGTTAGCTGTCCCAGTCACTTGATTATTCAGGGTTGAGAGATGAGTGCTGGCTGAGTTAGCAGCAGCTGTCAAAGCTGGCAGCAAAAGGGAATATATGTCAATAACTCAGAAAAGGGAAGCAGAGACAACTTGGAGAAGAGTCATTGCTACACCCACACGAAGTGAAATCGAAAGCCCTGCTTATCGTAATTTAGTGTCCTTTACTCTGCATCTTAGACAGATGTCTGTCCTTCCACAGGTAATTCACATGTGCAAAGCCAAACCACTGCCCTGCAGACAGGGCTGGGGCACAGTGGAGGGGTCACACTGCAGAGGGACCCTGGGGGACAGATGGGGGGCTATGTGCTGCTGTCAGATGGCACAAAGGGCTGTGCTTTCATGTCTTTGTCTCGTGGCTGCACATTGCCAACCAGGGAACAGAGAAATGAGGGGGAAACAGAGGTGGGATCTATAACAAAAACCATGCATTTGACTCCTCTGGCTGGGGGCACAGCCAAAGTTTTTTTGTTGGCTTTAAAGATGACAGAATTGTGTCCTCTCCCCTCAGTGCTTTTCCCTCTGACTGGATTTGACACATGGGTGTTGGACCTTCCACGGGATGTAGAAACTCTGGTGCTGCCAGATTTCAAGGAACCAAGCTGTCCTTGGTCATGGGGATGTGATGATAAACATTCAGCCAGTCCCTTCCTTCCAGAGCAGGTACCCATGGGCTGCACCAGTTACGGTTCAAGATCTCAGCAGGTTCTATCCCAAACTGCTGAGAGAGGCTGGGCTCAACCCCAGCAAGGACCTGCAGAGCCACTTGGCTTGAACCTATAGGAGGCCAGAATAAAGCTCAGTTATCCCTTACAGATGCCAGAAGAATTTTTGCCTGGATGTTTCCAGGGAGCTCCAGTGCTGCCCAGAACAAGCTGCAATATCAGAATTCATCCCTCAGCTGGTGTCAGGGAATGGAGGTACAATGGCCTTGCAAGACAAACAAGCACAAACAGCTAAAAAAGCAAGATAAATATGGGACATAAATATGTGATGGTACAGGAGGCGGTACCATAAACTTATTTTATTGCCACTTGTCTGCAAAGGCCAACATAATTCACTCCTTTTGCTTCACTCTGTCATTTGTGAATGATGAGATGTCCCAAACACACGCCAAGAAATCCTTCCTTACACCCTGCACCTGGGTAAGGAAATAAAGGAACGGGGATTTTTAATAATGATCAATGCCCTGGTGCTCCATATCCTGCATACTTGATGTGATTTGTACTGATTACCAATACAATCCAGTCATTCCTGTTTGTTCCTCCCCAGCTGCCCTCTGACTTGGCCCCTCTCTCAGGAGTTCTTCAGGGGTGATACAAGTACAGCAGAGCCCAGATTCTGCAGGCAGAGGGTCACAGTGTCTCACAAAGAGCTCTCAGCCAGTGCAGCCCTGCCAAAGACAGGCAGCACAGTGGCAATACCTGTCCTGGGGCTGAATTAACCTGTCCTGCCTCTCTGTGGGGCTTTTGGCTCACCACAAGCCATTCAGGAGCACTCACAGAGCCAGGCTGTGCCCAGAGGTGCTGGTTTGACCTGTGCCTCCAGCGGAAGCAGGGAATCTGCCTTGTGGTTTTAGAAAATTGCAAATACTGTGCTAGTCATGCTGACACATGTGAAACTAATATTTACTACACTTTTAGCTGAAAATCATCTTCTTCCTACCTGCCCCAAAGGACAGTGAACACATGTGGTGTTCCCCTCACTCCCTGCCTTGGCCAGCCACATCCCCACAGCCTGCTCCAGCCCCTACATAAACCAACACACACCAGGAAGTGTCACAGGCATGTGTGGGATCAACTGTGCCAGAGCCTGAGGGGACAGAGATGGATGAGGTTCACAGATATGCAAAGCCACAGAGAGGTTCTTGGTGCCCGTGGTGGGGCTGCACTGCCCAGCCCATTGCTGTGGCACACGGATGTGGGAGATGCCAGAGCCCACATCCACAGAGCCTCAGACTCCCAAGGGGAAACCACTTCAGAGATGGAACATCCCTACCCTGCACTCGCAGCCTGAGCCTCCGTGAGCAGGAGGAGGAGTCAGAGCCAGAGTCATTCACCCTCTGCCAAAGGGCAAAGCAAGAACAAGACAATGAACAGGGAGCAGGGGTCAGCAAAGGGAGCTGGACCTTTTTCCAGAGCCCACGAGGGAAAACTGCTGTAACACCATGCCTGTGGTGACATGGATGTGCAGGAGGTGCCTGCTGAGTGAGGCACAGGCAGAGAGCTGGTCCCCAGCACTACTCCTCTTTCCTCCTGTTACAGTCCAGCACTCCTGAGCCACCATGGTCCCAGGGACAAAGGAAAGCAGGTGGTTCTTGCTGCCTTCCCATGAGTGGGTGACAGCAGCATTTCCCCAGCCTGCTCCAGCTGCATCACCTGCTCCATCTGGGCTGAGAGCTGGAAGCTGTAAATCAAGGTGTCCAGGGGAGGTTGTAAGGGGATAAAGCATCCTCAGTAAAATTTCTCTGACAAGTAGTCACAGCTGAGATATCACTTGATGAATGGCAGCAGAATTCCCAGTGCAAGGTGATGGATTCTCTGTGGCTGTGAGCAGACTGAGCTCTGTTGGGGCTGACAGGGCTTTAGGACATCTGTCACTTGAGCAGGTACATGTGAGGATGTACCCAGCCACACACCCCTGGGATGTCCCCCTACACCCCTCAGCAGGAGCAGCACAGGTGGCTTTTCTCTCCCAGCCACCCCCAGTTAGGGAGAGCTGGCTTTGTCATTAAGCCATCAAACATGGAATCATTAGTATTGCTGCTATCTGGAGTAATTTTCTCTGCTCCACTTCATGGTCCATGTAGATAAAAAAGAAATAGGTAATTGCCTCATCTATCAAGGGTGGTTTCTTCGGAGCAGAGCCAAAAAGCAGTGACAATCAAAATGGACACCTCAAAATGGTTTGATCTCTTTAGATTGGCTTATAACAGATTGAAGAAGTGTTAAAAAGTGGAGATACATGGACCATGACACCCACACCAGGTGCCAGGACATGGGGCTCACACTTTATCAGATTATGTCCCTAGAACTGGAGCCAACACCACAGATGAGCTCTGCTGTGATGGGAAGGTTCCCCGGGGTGAGTTAAGAGACACAGGAGAAAGTTCATGTCCTGATTAAAGCCAAGAACCCAAGGGTTATTTTCAGGATGGTGGGAATGTGCTTGGTCTCATGGAACAATCTCCAGCCAAATCAGGATGTACAGCCACCCTACAATAAATCCTCATCCCCATTTATGACATGATTATAAATGTTATAGCAGGAACTGTAACAGAGAAAATAGTCCCAGATATGGCTTGGAAAAAAATATTCAGAGAAGAGCTTTCCATTTCTCTTTGCTTTCCTGGAGACACCAGGAATTTCAGTAGGTGTGGTACATCTCTGAGATACTCTGATACTCTGCCTGCTGAGCAAGAGCCCTAAGAATTATTTGGGCTGTAAAGAAGTGAGGTTGTCGTAGGCATCTTCTCAGAACTAAAGAACTGCATTTCAACTTCAAAACCACTTACAATATGTCAAAAAAAAAAAAAAAGAAAAAAAAAGAAATACAGGTGCCTAAATTAACCCAGCTGGAGCACATATTGGGTGGGGTTAACTTTGTCTGTTTTTCTTCTACCTTCATATTTTTTTCTTTACCAGCTTCAAATGCCTCCATGTCCTGACTTTTGATCTTCCATCTGGGGACATGTACCTGGCACTGCCTGGGCAGAGAGGTCCCACTAAGAGCCAGCTTTCACCTGAAGAACAATATCATGGTCCTGATCTATTCATGACCCCATTATACCCATGTTGCTCCTATCAGACCTGACACAGAATTGTCTCATACATTGGGGAAGAAGATTTCTGAGAGGTGAGGCCCATTTTTCAGCTCAAGAGTTCAGTGCTCATCAGATGTGCTTGATGGAACAGGAATTTAGGCAAAAACACTTGCTTCTCAAAAAGTAAGTATGTTTAAACCTCATTTATTCTTGGGAAAAGTCCAGTGTCATTTTGTGACTGGCTGTGGGTGATGCACAACTCAAGCATTTCAGAAAACCAGTCTGGTTTGAACCAAGGGACAAAAATGTGCATTACAGCTGAGGACTTCCCATCCACATTTCCTTTCTGCCAGGCCCAGCCACAGAAGCTTGCTCAGCTGAGAGGGAGAGTGATAGAGCAGCTTTGATGAGTGTCTGGCATCCAGTCAGGGTTAACACACTACAACATGCTACAGTGATGCTGCTCCAGATACAACCTGCACTCAGCAAAAGTCACTTCAAGACAATCCCACTGATTTCAGTGAGAGACTTCTCAAAAAAAAAGAAAAAAAAAATCCAGAGATGCACAAAAAAAATCCACAGACTAAGATGACACTTGGGTCAGGTCCTGGTTTAGGTTCTATTAGCTGGAGCAGAGATCCAGTGTTGTGGGATGCCCAGACCCCAAGGTGAGGGACTTCTGAAGAGCCTGGAAGTCACTGAATGCCATGAGCTGCTAAGCAGCATCTGGGAGCTACAAAATGTTACCAAACCTCCTAAACTCTCTTCTTTCTTCCTTTTCTGGATGATGAGAAACTTTTGGAGGGCTGAACCTACCTTGTACTTCCCTCCCTTATCCTTCCACTCTCACTATTGCCCTTCCCTGGCTTTGGTACCAATCTGCAGTGACAGCGCATCATTTAAGTGAGGGGGAGGGTGACATGTCCTAAGCACTGGGACTTTCTGAGGTTTGATAGAGGTGACAGGCTTCATCAGGATAAGGATCTGGGCTTTCTTGTGCATGACCCTAAAACAGGGAGCACAAGAGACTCAGATCCTTGGCAGAAGGGACATCAAGGTTAAATTGTTAGCTAGCACCCAGCCCCCAAATAGTCCCCACTGGTGTGACAAGCACCTCCTTGGTGAACACCAGGGTCTGCTGAGGGGGCTGAGGCGTATGAACATCTAAAACAGGGGGCAGCTCAGGCACTCAGGAGGATCTCAGCTGTGCTTCCTAGCAGGTGATGCTCAAGAATCTCACCCTTCTGACAGACATTGAGTTGGACCTGTAATCTGAAATCTGTCACTGCTACAGAAACTGCTACACAGGAAAAAAAATCACGTGGCTGTTACCCTTTAGCACTTTGGCTTCATCTTCACAGTAACTTGCCTTGCTGCTAATATAGATTAGATTAACACTGACAAGGAACATGAGGGAGTCTAACCATGTCAGGCAGCTGGAGAGCTGCTCTGATGATGTTTAAACCAACCAGCATATTTGGGGAGGGGGTTGGTTTTGGTTTAGTGTGGAGGATAGGTCCACCAACCAAGGGCAATGGGAACAAGAGGGACCTGACAGTTTCCAGGAATTTTTGCCTATATCTGTGTTTTTCCCATGCACTTATATGCCCTTAAAATATGCAGACAATGTGGGAAATTTGTAGAATTCCTCTTAGCTTTTAAGACCCTCTGTCTCCAGGGTCACATCATCAACTGGAGTACATGGAGCTACACTGAGAAACTCTACAGTGAAGGTGGGGAGGCACTGGAGCAGAGTGCCAGAGAAGCTGCAGCTGCCCCATCCCTGGCAGTGTCCAAGGCCAGGTTGGATGGGGCTTGGAGCACCCTGGGATAGTGGAAGGTGTCCCTGCCCATGCCAGGGGGTGGAATGAGATGATCTTTGAAGTCTCTTCCAACTCCAATCATTCCATAATTCTGTGTTTCCATGGCAGATGCAGCTTGGAGTCTTTGTGATGGCAGAGATTGGTGTGGAGCCTTTAAGCTGTGCAGATTGGATACCAAAGAGGGAGAGTAATTATTCCTGTGGGGCATTAAAAGTTCCCTGGGCTCTTTGATGGGATCTGTCTATCCTACATTAGATCAAAACACCCCATGAATTTAAACAGTTGCTCTTTTCAGAAGGGGTGACTGCAGTAACCTCACAGACACAGCTGCCACTTCCCAGCTGGTGGAAGAGGTTATCAGAGAGGGTCAGCTTAGAGAGTCCAGGGATTTGGCTGAACCAACATCAAAAATCCTTCAGTGCTTCCCTTGGACTTTGGCCACTAGAGGCAAGATCCAGGTTGGCACTACTGCACAGCACTTTGTATTGTTTTGATGTCTGGCTACAGTCTGCCTTGAATAAGTGTCCATGAAAGATGCAGCCCTGATCATATGTTGGAATCATTTAGGTGTTGGCCAGGAGACAAAGGATTAGGACTGGCCTTGAAAGTGCTACTTTTTTATCCCTTTTACTCTTCCTGTGCCAGGTGGCCTTGGTAAACTCACTCAACACTTCTTCTGCCACATCTCATTCACAAGAGGAGAATTGCCCTGCTCCATCTTTCCAAGACTTGTCCTTTTCCAGTGTCAGGCTTTATCATTGATGATATTTTTCCTGTGTTCAGGTAAAATATTAAAAAAGTTATGTCTTGGAGGGAAAAAGTGTGAAGACCCTCTTCTCCTTGGGTTTATAATCTCTTGAGTACTCAAGGATTGGTGTAATTTAAATTTAAAAAGGGGTTGGAGGAGAATTCCAGTCTAATTACACATTACAATGGTGTTGTGCTGCTTCTGGGAGACCAGCCAGGCATTTGGAAAGAGGTCCAGCTCCCAGCGGGGGTGAACTGACAGGACAAAGGAGAGAAGGCTGGAGAGTAATCAGACATAAAATACAACCAGAGGAGGGTGGCCCAGCTTTGGCCAGGAGCTGGCAATATTGCCCACACCAGGCAGCATGGACACAGCAGGCACGTGGCCAACCTCAGAGGTAAATCTGGGTCACAGTGGGTTGGATTCAGGTGCTCTGGGCTGTGCCTTCCCCTTGCTGAAAGCCTTTCACCATTCACCAAGAGCACACTCGAGTCACAGCTGAGACTCTCACTTGCTGTGGACCACCTTGGAAGGTGTTTCATTCCAACACAGTTCCTAAGAGCTCTGCTCCCTTTGGAACACCTTGGAGGCTGTTTCAGTCATCCCAACACAGCTCCTAAGAGCTCTGCTTCCTTAGACTTCCAAAGACTCTGTTTCTAAGACCCCTGCTCACCTTGGAGGCCGTTTCAGATATCCCAACACAGTTCCTAAGAGTTCTGCTCCCTTTGGAGCACCTCAGAGGCTGTTTAAAACAGTCATCCCAACAGAGTGTCAATGAGTTTTGCTCCCTCTGGAAGTCCTTGGAGGACCTTTCAAAGCACCATCCTAAAACAGTGCCCAAGACCTCTGGTTCCTCCCTCATCAATGCAGCAGCTCTGTGTGTTCTGTCAGAACCTCTCTCACTTCCAAGATACTGTTAAAATTATCTCCCAGCTTATCCCTCTTGCACAAGCTCCTAGGGCAGAGGTAGGACTACAGGATCCCTTCCCCACACTCTTCCTGCATCCACGAGGTTTCTCTGGCTGAGAGCAGCTGCTGAGGATGGTTTACAGGCACTGAACTTGTGTCCCTTGCAAACCAGGGTTGGTCTGGGCTTTCTCAGCATGCAAAGCACAGAAGAGGTGTCCTGGCAGCTGTGTTTGAAAGCTCTGCTTAAGTGCCTGTGAAGGGCCAGATGGACTCCAGCCCTGAAGACCTGAGTGCCCTATTTAGTGGGGATGCAGTGAGGTTTTGTGTGCAGGCTGTATCAGTATTCTCCAGCCCTGGTTTGGAGGACTCCACCCAGGCTGGATCTCCAGACCCTTTCAGCCCAGCCAACAGACTGCAGGAGCAAGGCTGGGGAGCTGAGCAGTGAGGAGCCAGCCCATTTCACCAGCCCTTCAGATGGTAACAATCCTTTCCAGCCCACAAGCCCATGGGCAGAAGAGGAGAAAGACTCCAGATTTCAATCTTAATCCTGAAAGCGACTCACACTAGCCCTGTCACCCAGCACTAGGAAGGACAACGTTCCCTAATATGGTGAAGAAGAAGTGGGGAATATCTGAAAGACTTTCTGACATCTGTGCTCAGCTGAGCCTGGCAGCACATCCTTGGGAATGCAGAGGTTGGAATTGCCAAGAGCTGCAGAGCAAAATGCCTCCACCCTGCTGTGGAAAGGGGGGAACAGATATGGGTGGAAACACTGCAGAATGGGTCACATTAAGCAGTGCTGTTCCGTGGGTCTGTGGTGTCTGATCTGGGATGTTTTCCCAGGCAAGTCTGGAGCCTGGTGGGAAAAGGTGACTTGGAAATGTAGAAACAGCAATAAGAAAACACTGCAGGCCCAGCTCCTGGAGAAGTCACTGAAATGGGGCATGTAGAACCTCAAAGGACCCAGAAGGACACTGATCCTTACTAAAATAGGTGCAGGGTCCCCTAATGAAATCCTTCAACATCTTCTTGTCTGATATGAAGGTCAAGGTTTGAAATTGTGGAGGCTTAGGGAGAAGAAGGAGGGTTCAGACAAGCTCTCCAGGGAAAAATGGACAAGACCTTTGGGGAAATCCTTCCAACAGACAGCATTAGGGCTATAAAGAGGGAGATGTTGCCACATTTCTCTGCTGATGGACCGTTTTGGAGTTTTAAATACCAATACCTCATGCACAAGACATATCTGAAGGGTTGCCAAGGCAGTTTCTGCTTAATTATCGACAAAGCTCTTCACCACATTGACTTCTCACATCCAGATGTCCAAACTTCTTTCAGAAAGGATCAGCTGATCAGATCAGGGTTTGGGTTTTGCAGGACCCTTGTATGCACATTAAAGAGACCTAAGCATGTTTTTAAGTGCAGTCCACAAGTCTGAGAGTCTGCTGGGATAGCAGAGAGGATTGTTCTGTTTAGGTCACTTGTAGCTGGCTGGAAGAGACACTCAGCTTCAGAACCCAGCAATGCTGCTCATAAGCCCCCTCACCACCTCTGCCCCAAGGATCTATGGATGCTCTAGAAATCAGAGTCCCTCTGTGTCAAGCTCCTTATTTGAAAAACTAAACAGAGGCACTCTGATTTTCAAAGGTGCCAAGCACTTTTGGTTTCTTTTTCTCCTAATGTCCTTTCTTGCTTTTTTAAAAGTAGAACACTTGAAAAAACCCTTTGACATGTAACTAGTGTTTGGGGAACATCCTGTTCCAGAACACAGCTTTGCACATCAGAAAATGGTCTGATTTGCAGGAAAGACCTTTCCTCCCATAGAGCAGTTTTTGAAAGACAGGCATCTTAAAACTATCTGGATTCAGCAGTCTTTATAAAAAACTAGTACCAGGTAGTAACCCATCCAATGTCACCCACCACCTCTACATCCTGCAGATTATGCAGGAAAACATAAAGCCTACAGCTGTGATGAAAATACCCCAGCACTCTGATTTTGTCCTGCAGGTTGTATGAGGAGATTGTCTGGCAGCACTCTCTGTGCCTTCTCCAGGTCAGCCCTGCTCTGGCTCTAAACATTTTGTCCCTTTCTGCCAGCTCTGTAACAAAAATATCCCCATCCAACTCCTAGAGGAAAAACTGCTTTCCCTGTGTTGGGACAGATAAGACAAGGATGCAGGAGAAAAGTTTGGAGCAGGTTAATTAGGCTTTATTATGAGCAGGTAATTAGGTGCAGCTGCAGTAGTCATAGCTGCTATGAGGGATGTGCTCCTATTGCATGGATGTCCCTTAACTCTGTGGTTCTCTAGAAACAGCCTTGAAGGATGATGGAGGGGGAAAAGCAGACTCCAAGTCCCAGGAATGAGCTGGCACAGGAAGGGAACTCAGAGACTGCCCATGTACAGCCCCTGTTGTACAGCCTGGACTTTCAGGCTGTTGTTCAGACTCCAGGTGTGGAGCTCCTGGGTACAGCAGCAAATAAAAGGTTCCTTTCATTGCCAGTGCCATGATGTGTGTGTGATCCAGCTGGGGGTCAGGGGTCCTGTGTTCTCCATCTCCAGAGCATGGCTGGGATACAGCCACCTGTTACAGCAGGTAACAACCTTCTCAGGGATGGAACACTAGGGAGGAAATGGCCTGGATTAAATGGATTCAGACAGGTTCCCCAACCCCTGGCAGTTTTCTTACCTGTTCTGCCTCCTCCTTGGTGGGGGGATGTCAGATGTGTGATGTGCTCACTGCACACCCTCTGCTGCCACACCCAGTGGGGCAGTGAGCACAAAATCCATTCCCTCTCCCTTCAAAGGCTCCCAGCTCTTGTTTTTAAACCAAATTTCCTGGATCTGTCAGTTCTGTTACAGTCAGAGAGGATGCCAGCAATGATGCCTTGACGTGTCTGTGTTTCTCACAGTGAATAATCAAAACCAATGACATTTCTCAGTGCCAAGATCCTCTGAGACATCCTCTGAAAATCCACCAGATCCTGAAGTGGAACAATCCCTGCTTCATGCACATAAATATGATTTAATTTGCTCTGTGTGAGGCTCTGGGGATGGTGCAAGGATGGAGCTCCTTGTTCTACATATAGAGACAAGTTCCCTGCTCCAAGGACCTTCATCCAACCTTCCACAGCTGATGGGGTGAAGACAATCCTGCTTCAGAAATGCTCCCAAAAAATGAGGTGGAGGCGCCCTCTTGTGTTCCTGGAGGAGGCCGCGTGGGATCGTTATCCAAAAACAGGGGGGTGCTCGCTCTGTGCAGATCGTTTTGCAGAAGTAGGAAACTCCTCGGCTACCTTAAGGACGGAAGGTGGAGGACAGGGAGTGCCCCCAGCTCCATCTCTTACTGCAAACGCAGCGGAAAAGATCGTGCAGAGGTAGAATGGAAATGGGTTCCATCACAACATCAAGACACCCAGCAAGGAGCCCTCCACACTCAGACAGAGAACTTTGGGCAGGAAAATGCCAGATGGGGGGCTGCAGTGAGAGGGTTTGGGGAAAAAAACTGCACACAAAGTTAAAATGAACTACAATTATGTTTTCAGAGTATTTTTGCCTTCTAAATCCTTTCCAGAGTGGGATGTGGTTGGGAGGCTGTCTCAAGGCATCTGCCAAGGAAGATTTTATACCCTGAACCGACCAAGCTGCTTTAGTGCCTCTCACTTCCCCACTCTCTGCTTGGCATAATGCTCCTTCAAGTACAGGGAGGGCAGGGAGGTGTGCAACACTGATCCATCCATGGAAAAAGGTCCTGCCCAAGGCTCTGCCTTGTCCCTGCAAGGCCCTTTGCAAGCAGGATGTTTGAGCATCAGTCAAGGAGCCTTGTCTTGGGCTCTGGCCCCTGTGCTCACTCAGCTGAGATGCATCAAGGGGAGAAGGTGGATGCAGATTTCCATGCAAAGGCAGAAGAAAACTATGGGCAGGTTCAGGACAACCCCTGTGCTAAAAAATCTATTTGGAAAAGACCTATCTGGAAACAACACTTTGATAGCCCCCCAAAACCTACAATTTTCAATTCTCTGCCTTCTTTGAATGGACAAACTTCCCAAATGCACTTGGCTGTTTTACAATGGACCCTCTGATGACAGGGGAGGTGAACACAGCAATCCTTCAAGGTGAAAAAACTGCAACAACCCAATATTGATTATGGAGAACACGCAAATCCCATTACAAACACCCTATTTAGAGTATTTGCCTCTGCAGGCAGGAAGACAAGACAGAGAACAGGGCTGTAAACAGAGAAACAAAGCTCAGAAATGCAAAGGCATCACAAGCAAGGAGAAGGGAGAACGAATCAGGGCTTTGAGCCTCTGCAGTTGTGGGTTTGTCCACAGGTAACCCTGAGCTCCCCACACTGAGAGCAGAAGTATCTGGTTGAGCAGAAAGAAAACCCAGCCTTTCCCCCTGCTGTGTGTGCTGACTCCTCTCCACCAACAGCCCACACTTCCCAGGGGGTTTTTGTCTTGTCAGAGGCACGACAAGCTCCTGAGGGCACAGGCTGCACAGGCTGCCAGCACACTCCTCCATATGTCCACACGTGGCTGCAGACAGACTCTGTCCCCTGGTGGGGACATCCCCGGGGCTCCCTGTGCTTGGCAGCTGTGGGGATGCACACAGGCACCCCCCCAAATCCCTCAGTGCACCATTTCCTGTGGCCAGAGAGCACTTTCTGTGTTTTGAGTTAATGGTGGCACCACGGGCTGGGTGGTTTCAGGCTTCACAAATCTATTTACAGAAAAAAAAAGAAAAAAAAAAAGAAAAAAAAAAAAAAAAAGAGCTGGAAGCAATCTCTTATTTTTACCTTTTCTGCCTTCCAGAGACTCGCAGAAGCATGCCACTGTTAATAATAACAATAATAATAATGCTGAATAAATCTCACTTGGAGCCTACTTTGGTATGCAAATGCTCCCTCCTTATTTGCATTTTTCCAAAGATGCATGCAGATATGAAACCAGATCTATTCCTTAACAGTTGCATAAGGTTGGCATGTGAAGACCTTCAAGATAATTATGTAGGATTCAGGAATA
Organism: Horornis vulcanius; assembly: GCA_013401035.1. Taxonomy (NCBI): domain Eukaryota; kingdom Metazoa; phylum Chordata; class Aves; order Passeriformes; family Scotocercidae; genus Horornis; species Horornis vulcanius. The sequence goes on from VZUA01104086.1 coordinate 21,472, forward strand.
CAGCTCCTCCAAGTGAGGACTTGCAGGCATTAAAGTGAAATAAAACTGATACCCAGCCAGTTCATCTATAGTCTGCAAGTCCTTGCAGCCCTCTGCAAAATAAAACAAACTTCTGCACCTCTCAACCTTATAGTTCCACTTGATGTCTGATATTGAAGGTCAAACTAGTCTTGATGAAAGAAAAAAAAAAAAAAAAAGGAAAAAAAAGGGGTTTTTTAGGCTAACATGAGCAGTCTGGAGTCCTGGCACATTGAAGACTGATGCAATTCTGCCCCATTTCCCATCCCCTGGCCCAAACCCCTTTCCCTGCTCCTAACCAGGCAGCAGGAGGGAGCTGAGCCCGAGGAGGGGGGAGGCAGTGGCAGCTGCCAAGTGCTGTGTCCAGCTGGAGAGAGGCTGAGGATGGAGCCGGGCTGTGCGAGCCGGGCCCTGGGGAGGGGCATCCCGGGATCCTGATGCGGCCGCTGCGCTCCAGATGCGCTCGGGGCCGGACCCCAGCTGAGAGCGATGGAGCAACACACATTTTCCTCCTCCTGAGACGAGGGAAGCCGGGGTTGCTGCCGGGGCTCCAGCAGCAGTGCAGTGATGCAGGACTGAGCTGCTCCTCGGCTCCTGGAGTGGGGAGCAGCTCCCTCTCACACAGATACACCCTCGCTCACGTTCCCCGGGCGGATCTGAACAGATTTCTCACCCCCTTGCTGCAAGGCTCGTGGTCAGGGCTGGCAGGCAGCAGCCCTTCAGACAGATCTCCCAGAGCTGCTCCCTTTCCCCTGAGTCTGCATTTTCAGGTACAGGAGTTTGTGCTGCCAACAGTTTCTAGTGGATGCACAGGGAAGGAAAAAAACAAAAAAAACCAAACAAAATACAGAGTCGTGGTCACCAAACCTTTGCACTCATTTCAAACAACCCAAAAATACACTGCAAACTGTGCCCAAGGGTGTGTTTATCAGGGATGCTGAGAGGCTGCTGTTGCCTTTCCCCTCCTTTTAGCATCAATCAGGGAAATGTCTATGCTCCAGGCCCTGAAACAAAACAGGGATAAGCCTTATATTGTGTTGCTTTTGCCCCATATTTGCCCAAAGAGTACAAAAGCACAGGGTATGCACACGGTGCAGTTTGCAGACACACACAGAGACACACACACAGCCCCCATGGTGTCTTACAGGCAGCCAGGAAATATTTCCTCCTCACAAGAAATGTATTTTTGCTGGTTTTAATTTTCAGAGCTTCCCAGGGGGGAAATAAAAAAAGATACTTTTCAATGAGAAACTGAAGCCTGAACAATCTGCGGTTTCGCGTTTTGCTGGGTGGAAGGAACATCCACCTCCAAACACTTTCATAAAACCATCACAGGCAATCAGCCCTTTTCCTGGGGAAAAGCCTGTGGAACAAAAACATGATCAGCCCAAAGGGACACTGCAGCCCCATACAGTCAGGATATGGTGGTTTGTACACTAAAGATTGAAAAGATGAGGTTTTCCCTTGAGAAAAAGCAGTGCCTGGGATGAGCGGAGCACTCAGCACAAGGAGAGTCACTCAGCTTTTAGCTGCATGGGCTTATTGTATTCAGAATTAAAGGTAGCTCTTCTTCTTTTCTTTCCTTTGTTTTTTTTTTCCTTGTTTTCTTCCTTAGTTCCACATAAACAGGCAGCTTCCCTGTTGGGATGAGTGAAGACTTGGGGGATGTGACCTATATCAATGGAAAGGTATGGGAGAAATTAAGGGGATTTGGGGGACGGTCCTTTAAGAGCAACTCAGGAATTTCTGGGGTGTTGATGCACAGACATGGCTGCAGCAGTGTACCCTGCTGTGTGGGGAAAAGCTGATGTTCCCCTCCCAGACATCATCATGGGAGATCCGTGGTCAACCAGTGGATCCAGGAGGGGTGGATGCTGCTCAGGATTCCCCCAGATGGAGCCAGCTTGGGGATGGGCACAGCACCCACTGGGAGCAGGGCAAAGCAGGGTTTAAGAGGCAGCATTTTGGGGAGATGAGTCCTGTTCTAAGAAGGGAGGCTCACACCCCTGGGATTAAGCTGCACCACGAGAGGCTGTGAGTGTTGAGAGGAGCCCATCGAGGTGCAGCATCTGGCCATGGTGGAGAGGACTGACCTGCAGGAGCAGTAGAGAGCTGGGGGTTGGTCTCTTCTCCCAGGTAACAGGGACAGGATGAGAGGAAATGGCCTCAAGCTGCACTAGGGGAGGTTGTGGTTGGAACAATTTCTTCACCAAATAATTATCACGCACTGAAACAAGCTGTCCTGGGGAGTGGTGGGGTCACCAGCCCTGGAGGGGTTTAAAAGGTGTGCAGATGTGGCACTTGGGGACACTTTTTTGTGGTGGACCTGGCGGTTCTGGGTTCATGACTGGGTTTGATGCTCTCAAAAGCCTTTTCCAAACGAAATGATTCTCTAATTCTCCTTCATGCAGAGGGAGATGCTCTGGTGTGGCAAGGAGAGACATCACCAGGTGTTGCTCGAGGTCAGCTCTGGTCCTTGGGGAGGTGGAGGCTGTTTCTGAGTTCAACCCCACACAATCAAACCCTAAAAACCATCAAACACCAAACAGACCTGCTGCTGTCCCTCGGCTTGGTCCTGTGCACCACGAGACAGTCAAATTTGGGCAGCATTTCAGGGCGTTATCTACTCACAAATCCTGTCAGGTCCCACAGGCTGTGCCAGCTGTTCTCAAAATCAGACCCTAAACTCTAAACTAAGGGCACCAGAAGCCTTCTCTCCTTTTCCATGTATCAGGACCAGTGCTTCATTTCTTACAGTACAGAATGAACTTCATTTCACACAGCCTCTACTGGTGAGGGGATCTCTGGTAGCAGTGATGTCCTGAGAGCCACATCCTGGCTCTGCTGAAGCCCAAGATTTGCTGCATTTCACTGATGCCAAACAGGAGCCTGGGATGTCCTCATACCCCGAGCTCTACATCCTTGGCCATCTCTGCAACTCAAACACCACCTGAACCTGAGAAGATGGAGTCCAAAAAACTTCGAAATTTGTATCTTTTCATTTTCTTGGGGAAGCCAGGGGTCTCTTGGAGTGGAAACTGCCACCACAAAACCCAGAAACTACAAAGTTCCCTCCAAAAAATTCAAGCTTTCCACGCTGTATGAAAGAAAAATCAGAAGGAAAAACCTGGCAATCAGGGATTATCCAAAGGGAACATGCATTCATGAAGGCTCTTGCAGCCTCCCACAGACCAGGCATTTGTGTTCCTACATGTTGGGATAAAACTGGAGCCCCACAGTCCCAGGGGGCACGGGGTGAGCACACGTGGGGTCCCTCCCCAGCACATGCCAGGGCTGTGGAAACTCATTAAAATGAACCAAGAAATGTGCCAGCTGCAAATGCAAAGACAGGTATTTTCAAATAAGCCCCATTAGTTCCACATGTGCATTTGATAGATATTTTTTTTTTTTTTTTTTTTTTTTTTTTTTTTTTTTTTTTTTTTTTTTTTTTTTTGGGTTACATAACATGAAACCAATAATTATGGAAATGAGTGTGAGGATCCAGAGAGTCTCCAGAAGAAGAAGGCTGAGAGGGAGAGAGCAAACAACACCAGAGACTTTGCAGGGATTTTTCCTCCCTTAATGCACCCATCCTTAGCAAACTGCTGGTGCAGAGCCCTACTCAGCAGACCAAAGGAATTGGCTCTGGGAGCTTCATCTCCCTGGAGCTGCACTGGGCCTTCAGCTGCTGGATTAAAATCTGGCTGTGCAGCCACATATCCAGCCCTGAGGCCACACAGGCAAATGGCTCTTCTCACCCCCAAAAAATGTGGAGAATGTGCTGGAAAGAGTACAAAATCTGGTTCTTCCCTCAGCTGCTTGTAGCTAGTTTGCTGTGAATTCCTTGGTTGGGGATCAAATCTGGAGGAAACAAACATCACAATCAGTATTTTTCAGAAAATCATTTATGCATCAATCTGTTTATAACAAACAGCAGATCTCTATTTACACCCAAACTGATTTATTCTCTCATGCTTGCTTGCACCCCACCATCCCCACTCACACTTCTCTGACAAGTAGAGGACAAATCAGTGTGCAGCAAAGCTGGGCACATGTGGTGGAAAGAAAGAGGAGCACACAGGTTTTTAGTGAGAATACAGCTATCAAAACAACCTTATACAATTGAGGAGAAAAAAGTAAAAAAAAAAAAAAAAAAAAAAAAGGTGATTATGCAAACTGCTGTCCCTGTCTGGTCAGCACAAATCTCTTGTGGGCTTAGGTCAGTCTGTTTGAAACTGCTAGAAATAATTGTCTGTGTTAACCATTGGTAGCTCCCAGTTCAAAGTTCCCTGCCAGAATTCCCTCTGTCTGCCTCAGGTGAGGTGAGGCAGCACTGCCCATCCCTGTCCATGTCCATGCTGGAGAGCTCAGCACTTCAGCAGGGAACAAGGCACCAAACCTCACCTTCCAGCTTGGATGCTCCCCACAGAGTGTCTGACTATAGCAAAAAAAAAAAAAAAAAAA
>VZUA01104089.1:4708-30759 GCA_013401035.1 Horornis vulcanius
GGACTGGTGTCTCTGCAGGCCGCCTATTTGCACTACATCACCTGTGTTATTAATCCTGAAAACCTTGTCACTGTCTGGAAACTATTTGCTTTGGCTATATTCAGGACTTCCGGACCCCATTTCTACATGGTCCAAAGCAATTCCCTACACTGCAGGTAGTCTATTAAACAACATACAGTTTCTGTTTAGGGTTTAAAAAAAATAGCCTTTTGCTTTTTCCAACTCTATTTGGATTTTTATTGACTGACTGTAGTAGACTATTATGTCACTTGCTCTGTAAAAATGCACAAGCCACGAATGACATCAGTGTCAGAGATAAAAAGGAAAGGCCAAGGTCTGCAAAGGAGCTTAAGGTACTTGAATCTAAAACATAGATCCTTGGATTTCTTCATACCTTTCAAAGTGGAATTCCCATCAGTGAGCATGTCTAGATGTCTACATTTCTGGTGTTGGAAATATGGATTTCTTTCAAAATCCTGATAGCAGATCAGTATCTAAGTCCTCTCAGAGCTCCTAAGCTCCATGCGTTTTGTAAGTCTTCCTCATGATGTCCTTGTCACCTGGGCACACTCTCAGGATGTGTTCCAGTTCTGCCTGGAGAAAAGATGGGAGAAGGAGGTAAAACCTCTAGTCTTTGACAATGCAATGATGAAGACACTCCATGCATGAAAATTTTTCCCATGTCTAGTTTGGCCCAGAAGTTCTTGCTGAGACTGTTTTTTCATATAGGTCAGTGAAGGCTCTCCTGTCTGTAGCTCCCCCTCAGTCTTTAGTGAGCACCTTCCACAGAAGAATAAGTGCATGTCTAAGTGCCCACTGGTCTGTCAGGAGGGGATCCAAACCACGGGGTTGTTGGTGCACAGACTGACTTATGCTCTCTTGAGATTTCTCAATGGATACTTTCACTGTGCAGAAGCTGTTGAATAATCACTGGGTGGTGGAGGAAAGTGGTGAAAAGTCTGTCTGTTTTCACAGGTAAGGCACTGTGCTCAGTTTATGGGCAAGCAAACCTGACTCCTCTGGCTACATGAGTCCTGCAGTTGTGTGGGTGTTTGGTGGTGATGGAGATTTTCATCTTTGCTTTGTGAGAAAACCGCTGGGCTAAGACGAGGCCTCATTTAAGGCAAAAATCATCCTGGGGTCTTAAGAAAGGGTATCAAACCCTTGCATTTTCAGGGGTGTGACAAGCAGTCCATAGAACAGTGGTGGAATGGAAAGCAGAAGATCTGGCCTAGGTTCTCTAAAATTTGGGAAGTTTTAGATCATGGCACTGAGCAGGAGCCCCTAACCACCAGAACAGGTGCTAGGCTAGTCTGAGTTAAAGTACTCACATAATATCTTGTGATGCAGAAAAATATTGAGTCTCTCAGGAGGCAAAATAGGCCATGGCTTTTAAGGATCAGGAAAACTGGATGCCTGGGTGGGAAACACATGAAAACCATCTGGAACATCATCAAAAGAGTTTTCTTGTTTCTTAGCTAGGTATATTATTACCTGTATCACAGGTCAGTCCAAGATGGATGTTTTAAAAGCTCTTGTGCAGGCTCAGATTGCACTTGATGGCTTCAAAACGCTGCAAGCAGCCCTGTCATTGTCTGCAGGGTGTGTTGAAAGTGAGGCTGAAGAAGCGGGGATCGAAACTGCATTCTTGGGGTGGGTGGATCCCTTGTCACCAGCTTTTGGCAAGGTTTGGGTGTCAAGGCTGTGCCTGCCCTCAAGCCTGTATTTTGAGACACTGTGTTCTTGTCTCAGATCTTCAGATATTCCTGATGTTTCATGTCATTACTAATGGTAAAAAGTATCTCTGTCTTTTATTTCTATTGAAAAACCTGCTGTCTAGCTCAAAACACATCCCTGATTTTTTGAGCACTCTCTAGCATGTACCTGGACTACTGCTAAAATAAAAATCCATTTGCTTCTCTTTAAGTAATGCATTCAAATATGGTCTCTGCAAAATGCAATTTCCATCTAATGCTAGAACTAGACCTCATGAAATAAGATGCTGAGAAAGATTTACGAGTCACTGCAGCTCAAGTTAATGTGCTGATAGCTGTGGAATTTCAGATGTTTAAATAAAAAGTACTCACAGCTGCAGCAGGAGTTTCCTAATTTGCCAAAAACCCTTAGAAAATAACCCTCCAGAATGGTAAGTAAAGGTTTAGACTATATATGTACACTTGACTTTTATACAGTTTTAAATCGTCCTTGCAAACAATTAAAAATACTTGTGGAATCATCTTTACCTGTGAAAATACTTCCAAGGGTAGAACAAGCAAGCAAGAGTGAGATGGAGCTTTCTGTCTGCTCTGCTCCTGGGAATTCTCCTAGATGCATACACCTGATGGCACCTACTCTGCAGAATAGCTGCTAAAACCTCCAGAGTCCTCTGGGAAGTCTCTTATTGACTTACCCTCCACTGAGACTTCCCTTGGCTTCTAAGCACAGCATAAAGAGCATAACAGACCAGCTCCTGCCTTGAATAATCATTTGAAAGATTCAGCTAAAGGCTGCAACACCAATTTCATTATTAAAAATAATGGAGGATTTGATGCAATGGAAAGCTGATTTACAAATATGTCACATGCCAAATCCAACTTTCAGGTTTCTTGGTTTGCTTAATGTTATTTCAAGATGTCTAATGGACCGTACACTATGTTGTTTTCTGCAGGAAAGACAGACTGCAATCCACTTTTATATGTTTCATCTTTACAGTAAGTGTCCAGAAGAAGAATAAAAAGCCATCTGAGAAGAGAGGCAGTGCTTATAATCATGTAGCTAGGATTGCTTAAGAGTATTATTATTTTTCCAGTGTATATATGCTGGCATAACACTGCTTTGGATACAGCTATGAATGTATATTAATAAAAACTTTTTTACCAGTATAATTCCTTGCCTGGCCAAAATCAGCTACACAAGTATAAGCATATGTATATAAGCACAACTGTGTTTATACCATTACCAGCTGCAGTTGAAGCCTCTTGTACAGGCAAACCCAAGCCCTTCAACTCTTCAGAATACACCAAAATGGCACCAGCCTTAATGTTTAGAGATTTGACCCTCTTTTGTAAACAAATTATAAATCACTTTAGTCCTCTGTGTTTGGGCAATAGTCCTTAAGTGAACATGTTTAAAGAGATGTCATGCTTCCAACCAAGGCATTCGAAACATTTGATTTTTTTTTTCTTTTGCGGTGTCTTTCAAAAACCAGTGTGTCAAGCGTGCCAAGTGTTTGATGTTGGTTTTCTGACAGGATAACTTAGAAATGTATTGTTTGGGCTGATTTTGGATAACACAAATGTTTCCATGCTTTGATGGATCCTCGATGTTGTAGTACTTTAGAGAAAAAATGACAACAACATCACACTTCAGTCAAGGCCCTTCTATTATATTTCAGTTATACATAGTCAGAAATCCAGCTTCAGGGTAGAATCCTAGAATGGTTTGGGTTGGAAGGAACCTCAAAGATCTTCTAGTTCCCATCCCCTGCCATGGACAGGGATGTCTCCTACTAGATCAGCTTGTTCAGAGCCCCATCCAGCCTGGTCATGAACATATCCAGGGACATGACATCCACAACCGCTCTTGACAGCCTGTACTGGTGTTTCATCACCCTCACAGTGAAGAATTTCTTGCTTTTATCCAATCCAATCCAATCCAATCCAATCCAATCCAATCCAATCCAATCCAATCCAATCCAATCCAATCCAATCCAATCCAATCCAATCCAATCCAATCCCCTCTTTCAGTTTAAAACCCATTTGTCTATCACTACTATTTATCTATCTACCATTTGTCCTATCACTACATACCCCTGTGAAAAGCCACTCTCCAGCTCTCCTTTATCCCCTTGAGGCACTGGAAGCTCCCCCTAAATTCTCCCTGGAGCCTTCTCCTCTCTGGGCTGAACAACTCCAGCTCTCTCAGACTGTCTTCACAGGAGACATGCTCCAGCCCTCTGGTCACAACCTGCACAGGGACTGGCTGCCTCACACATGGGTTCTTGGTGAGCATCCTCCTATGAGAGAGCATTGTAAACCCAGTAGTATTTATGTACTAGTACATGGAGTTAATTTATGACCAAAAGCAACAGTTTCGTGTCCAAATTATTAAAAATACACAGGAAAGAGAGGCAACACAGAGATATTTCTGAATAATCTGTTGATTGAGCTGGTTGCCTGACCAGCCATAGCATTATTCTCAACTCAGATGATCCACTAATAGGGGAAGCTGGCTGTGAATGTGTTTACTGGTAAAGAAATATGTCTTCTAAAGCAGTGGGAATTTAACTCTTAATATAGAAAATTGTCTTGCTTCTTAGAAGTGGACATAATTAGATGTAAATCCAAGTAATTGTTTTTTAATTTGCTGGTCATTGGAGAAGGCAGTGCTTTTCAAGGCTTGTCCCAAAGTTCACTGAAGTCTGTAGATGCTTCTCAGCTGTTTTTCATGGGGTGTTTTTCCAGCCTCTTAGTAAGTCTGTGTTCACAATGCCTCAGCTTCCATGATTCATTATATTGCTCAAACTTCACACTCTGAGATGGCATGAATATGTGGTATCAGTTTAAGGATAATAAAATCACTAGAGAATTGTTCCAAGGACATTTGGGACCACCTAGCATTAAATGAGGTTATGTATTCTCAGTTCATCTTACTGCAGCCAGTCAGTACGTGTCATTCCGAGAAGATGCAGCTGAGTTAGGATGATTTCCAGTTCACTGTAGGTTTTTGGGAATTTGCTGCAACAAATGAACACTCACTCTCTCCTAGGAGAAGGAACCTACTAGACATCACTGGGTGTGTGAAACAAATATCTTCCAAGGGATCAGCAACATCAGATGCTATTTGACCTCTGATAAAACAAGATGCAGGCAGTTCAGAACAGGCAGTAAATTTCATACTTTGCAAAACAAACGTCTTTTCAAGTGCAAATTCAGCATTTAAACAAAGCTTGTGGTCACAAGAAAGTTGTCAGCTTTGTTTTCCCATGTTCCTTCCTTTTTTTTGTGAGTTGCTTTTATTAACATTGTCTTTGATATTTCCTAGAAACTCTTCTCATTTTCTTCCTATTTTTAGGAGGTATGCTGCTGCAAAAGTATTGCTGTGCAAAGCACTCCAGTGTCAAACTTCTCTTTGTTTTCAATACTTTAAAAATAGTTCTGTATTTAAATATTCTCTAGCATTGAACTGAGCCATTTTCTTTATGGTTCATATTGAACCATACGTATGTGATATAGTGTTGTACAGGACTTCATATTTTATTAATTAATTAAGCTTGAGAGAGTAGCTGTTTGATGTGCAGCAATTTCAAGTCTATTCTACTTTTTAAAATCCTTCTAATAAAATTGGATAGCATCCTGATATAAATATTTAATTTTAAAAATCCTCACACTTGTGATAATCTTTATTCTGTATTGTAACTTTCAAACTGTTCTTCCATGCATGAAGAAACTGATGTTACTCACATATAAACATGAAGACATTAACATTTATCTTGTACCTTCTAGTCAGCTTGTGTAAACATGCTTCAGTATAATTAACTAGTTTAATGTTTGGGACTGAGTTTGGACATATGACAATGCTGTGTCTGCTGCTGTCTGTAGCTCTCGATAGAGTAGCTAATTAGAGACAGAAACTGCAGGTTTCCTTATGAATTTACCAAGCTTCGAGCCACAGCAAGGAGGGAAGCATGGCATTGCCTGTCTCTGAGGGGCTGTGCAGGCATCACCCTGTTAGTTCCAGGCCCTTGTGTCCAGGATACTGCTGGAGATGGAGAGTGTTGGGCTGGCCCCACAGAGGGGCTGGTGGGGGGTGGCACATGCCCAGTGCCACAGCCAGGCACCAGCAACCCCTGAGCACTGCAATCCTCACACACAGCCTGTCCTGGCAGCTGCACCAAGGACACTGGGAGCAGCTGGCATCCCCTTCAGCTGCAGCACCTGGACTTGTGTCCTGAGCACAGACACTCACTCTGCAAAGGTTCAACTCAGGGATGATATTTAAAGAATAGTTGGGAAGGAAGGCTGAAGCAAAACTGGCCTTTTAGGTCATATCCTAATGTTTACAAACTCGGCTAAGGAATGAGAGATGTTGGGTGATTCTCTGGGGTTTTTTTTGTTTTTTTTTAATTGTTTTGGGGGATTTTCAGTTATTCCTGCAGCCTAGGAGTGCTCCTGGCTGGGCTTTGCCTCATGCCGTTGTGTTGAGGCAAGTGTGGATGTGCAAGTGGGAGGCTTTACAGAGAAAGTGAGCTACCAGTAAAACATAGCTTCTTCCAGAATTTACAGCAGCTGAATGAGAGTTTTCCACATCACACTTAAAAACCTAGATTACTATTCAATTACAGCTGAATTTTTGGAGGTAGCCTTCAACCCCTCTGCCTGTCTTTTTCTCTCTATTGAGGATATATACCTCCCTTCTTGTACCTCAAAGAGGGACTTAATGTCTATCTTATATTACCTCATCTCTCCCATCTTCCCACCAATAGATGATTGCTCCTGGGAGAAGTACTTAGGATTTTGTGTGGTCCAGTTTTGAAAGAGTTTGGACACAAGAAACAGCCTCTTTCCCTATGGCATGGCTTCACATCCTACTTTGTTCAAGTGGTAGAAATTGTATTCCAGTTTAAATTTTCGTTTTTCCTAACTTCGTCCTGTGAGAGCCCATTTAATTATACCAAGCAACTAGAGCCAATTCTCATTCAGCAAAATTGGTGTTGGCTTAGTCTAACTCCCCCTGAGCTTGGAAAAGCACCATACATGTGACTGAGTGGTAAAGCAAAAACATTCCCCAAATAGTGTCCAGTGGGTGTGCTGAGACCTGACCCCCTCACACCTTGGCATAAGTCTGAGGGAAAGCAAACAGCCTGGGCCCACACCTCCAGTGTTCATCCAAATTTTCCATCAGTTCAATTTCTTTTTTCTACAACCTGCTAATAATGTTGATTTTTCTATTTAAAATAAAATAAACCCCTCTATTTTTCAGCCCATTGTTATTTACCACAAGTTGGACTGAGTCGTTTTTCTGCATTTCCCCTCCCTTTTTCACTTCCCAAATCCAGGCTACAGGCAAATTTGAAATGCTCTGTAGAAGACAGTAGGACAGCAGGCAGACACATGGAACATATGCTGAACATTTTGAATGGACTCTGGAAAGAAATTTAGCATTTATTAGAAGATGGAAACACTTTTGTTTCTAATGTGCAATTAGGGAATTAAAAATCTTTAAAGAAAATCCAAATAGTCAGGATAAAAAAATTCCAACAGCCTAATACCCCTAGTAACAAACAGGCCTGGCATTTAAATTAAGTATCTCTCTCTTTCAAGGTGTGATCCTTTTCACTCTCCCATCCATGGCCACAAAGCAACATTTAATGCCATTTGCACACTTAGAAAATCCACTGCTTTTGCTCTCTGAAGGATTCATTCACCCTTCTCTCCTACCCTTCCCAAAAGCAGGGAAAGGGTTGCTTAAGAACTGACAGTTTGTAAGAGAAGCTATTTTACAAGAGTAGGGCAAGTTTGGATTTTTTCCAGAGCAATTCCTAGCACAGCAGCTGTGAGGGTCCTGTCAAAACACCGTCCTAAATCATTTACTTGCTGTCCTTTGCCATTCCTCTATCTGTGAGTAAACTAAAAATACAGCTGAACTATGGGGCTCCAAGTAACTACAGTTATGCTAGTGTAGAATTTGGGATGATGGTGTGTATTTAACAAGAAATGTTTTATAATTGAAACAGAAATAGTAGAAGCTAAATATAGACTTTTAAATTCATTTGGACTCTGGAGTTGGCAGTTTTGTCTCTACAGTATTTCCATGATTTCCTTATTTGAACCAACATGAAGTGATATTTTTTTTTTTTTTTCATAATGCAAGCATTTCAGTGATCCAACATTTTTGGTACACATCAGCATGGAATATCTAGCAAGTACAAGTCAAATTTTAAAATCAGATTTTTTTCCCTTTAGACAAAGTTCCTGTGATGAAATCAAACTGGGCAGTAATGAACCCCTCATGGGGTGAGAGAGGGAAATAACCTTTTTTGCCAAATCTATTAATTTTGTTTAATTTTGATTAACAGGTCTGAGGTGGTGATTGTTTCACTCTGTTTGTAGAGAGACATGACTTACTTCCTCCCACGCTGATGCCAAGCCAGAAGTGCTCAGAGACAACTGAGTCTGCTGTGCACAATTTACTGCTGCCATGCCAAGCTAGAAAGTCCTCTTCTGTGATATTCTCCTTGAAAAGCTCCTGAAGAAATCACTGCACCACATTGTGGATGTTCTCTAAATTCTCCTGGGCACGTGGGAAGCAGATTCCTTTCCTGCAGGGCAGATGCTGCCTAGTCAATGAAAAGCAAAAGCACATTGGGTTGTCATTGCCCATGGATACCTGGCTGCTGTGGGAAGTACAGGATGTGACAGAAAGAAACCAGGGTCATAAAAAAGCAAAACCACCAAGGTTTCTTAGTCCTTAAATTTCCCAGTAAATGGGCAGTAAAACATGGTGAGTAGTCCTCTCACCTAACTGCAGCTGCCTGTAAGACAGGAGTAGGTCTCAGCTAATTGTCTCCCTCCGAGTCTGAGAGAAAGAGGATTAATCCCATCCTGACACAGGATTAGTACTGCCCATTGGAAGTGAGCCACTCTACTGGATACTGAAAAAGCCTAGATGCCAGTCAGAGAGCCAGAGAATCCTATTCAAAGAACAAAATTACCCAGAACATCTCAAAGTTCAGTGTGGGCAAATAAATAACTTGAAAGTGTCCCTGTAGAAGAGATTTTATACAACTTTTTCTTCCCAAAACAAATTATTTGGCTGAAGATACCAACACTGCTTCAGTTCAAGCTCAATAAAAATAAACAAAATATATTTTTCATTTAAACCAGTGATTACTGAATAACAGGATATAACTTCCCACCACATCCTATTTCTAGCTGCAGGCCTTTTGAAAATGCATCAGCATCCCAGTGGCAGAAGTGGCACTGTTGTCTGAGCTCTCTGGTGACAGAGCTTTCCAATAACAGCAAGTCTCATCTTCACCTCTCCATCAGGGCTGCCAGGAGGTGAGTTCAGAATTAAGTCAGGAGGGGCAAAGACATCACTGCATCATCTTTCAGCCCTTCGAAAAAAACAAAGAGCACATACTTGGCAGCATTTTAATTTCTATGGTTACTTATGAATAACAGCACAGCTGGGGAACAGTTGCTACAATCCACTAGCAGAGATCATTTAAGAGGTCACACTTAAGCAGATCCATTTAAAAAGCACTGCTTTTTTCAGAGATAATAAAACCAGGGACTGTAGGTTGTACTCTTTATGTTACTATCAAGTGGACTGTCCTGCTGGTCATAAATTTGCCCTCATTGTTTTGAAAGCAATAGGAGGAAGGATGGCTCTTTATTTAAGACACCAACCAGGACTGATGATTTCTGGAGAAAATCTTGACCAGGAGCATGATTCACTTGGATTTTGTCAGTCACAGATGTTGATGTCTCCCATGCTAATGCAGGCCAGTGCTTCACACAGCTTGGAGAAGCTTTCTGGCTGGACAGACCTGCATCGAGGCTTTGCTTTCTACCAAGGGGTCAGTAACACAATTTTCCAGCAAAGTCCAGAAAAAATAATTTGTATTCAGTAACCCTGAATCAGAATGATTTGAGAGCTCTGACACAGACTTCCTGTACAACCTGGGTGAAATGGCTGATTTGTGCTTTTAGTTTTGATCTTTATTCTGTTTCTTAGTTATCAGGGCAGCAGTCATGAAGCCCTGATAACTTCATTGCAATAAAATATATCTTTAATTGGTGGAACAGACTTTAAAAGCCTTTTGGCCAAGGAAAAGTTATTGCTTTATGTTTCACAGTGTCCTAATCAGGAGGGAAGTGAAGGCAAAAGTCATCCTTATTTTGTCTACCGTGCACTTACTGTGGTCTCCTCTGAAGCAAATTCACTCCCGAAGAGCCAGGGTTAAGGACTTTAGGTACTTCTTTTACTTTTGCAAATGCAAAAATGCAGCATGTCATCAGGGAATGGAAAAACTGCTATTTTACATGTTTATGGGTGGAATTTTAAAGGACAGTATTACAAATAAATAATAATTACTAAACTTAGAATCACAGAACCATAAATCATAGAATAGTTTAGTTTGGGAGGGACCTTAAAGATCGTCTTGTCCCAGCCCTCCCCGCGGCATGGGCAGGGATGTCACCCCCTGGATCAGGTTTCTGCATTAAGGAGCCTGTGAGTCGGCCACAGAAATACACTGCTGCGTCAATGCAAATGTTGTCTTTTGACATTTTATTCAATGTAATGCAGGATTAGTATCGGAAAGGACAAATTAAATCCCTGTAAGTCCTTTTTCAAGACTCTTCTTTTTACATTCTGTCGCTACACACACTGGAATAAGCACATCATCCCAAATAAAGCCACTGACATCAGCAGAGTTTCACCTGGGACAGATTTGGCTTACTTTTGCTAATTGCATCATTACCCTCAAGCTACACTGAACAATTCATTAGTGGCAGACAGCTGAATTTCTGAAAGTCTGTGTAACCAAACCCTAACAAACAGCACAGTAGACACTACTCTCAGTAGCTCCTCTGGGCAACCAAGGACACCATGAAATTGAATAAATAAATATAAACAAAGAATATTTTTCAATCTGCTTCCCATCTGGAGTACTGGCTATTTTTTCAGCTCCTAAATTGAGGCACCTTTGCTCTCTATTAAGACAATTCTCTACCTTTTGCCATCTCTGATGACCCCAGTGAATTTAAGAGCATTTCTACAGATCAGATAATTTCCCTTTTCAGCACTTCTAAAAAATAAGCCAATCTGCCATGGGCTGCTAAATTTTGAAAATTCCTGCTTAATTTTTTCTTTTTATTTTTGTTGCCTAAGGGAAAGGTCAAAGTATGATTTTGATTTTTCTTCATTCTTCCTAAATTTTTCTCTCCTATTTTCACCTACCCGTTAAATTCCTACAAATAAAGAGGCATTGCTGGGCATGGCTCCTGGCTGAGTGGGGCTGAGCTGCTGGAGCAGTGGCTGGGCTGGGGTGACAGGGACTGCCATCTGTCCCCTGCAGCTCCTAGGGCCATTCATTCCCCGTGGTGGTGTCCTCATGCTGCTGCCCTGTCCTGGAGGACGGGTGAGCTCAGGGGCAGAGCTTGCCCTGTGCCTGCTGGCCTGGGTCTCTGACAGCTTTTCTGAACCTGCTTAATTTCCTAGCAGAGGCTCAACCTCAGAGTCTGCCAAGGCACCTTTCTCTGGCAGTTACACACTGTGCTGCTTCTGCACTTTTGTCTCTACCACCACCTAAAGAGGAACAGTATTGCTTCATCCCTCTTGTGTTGGACTCTGGATAAACAGGATGTTTCCTACCAAACTTGCAGTTTGACTGATGTGTCTAATCCCCAGTGTAGGACTTAATTAAATAAATACCCCCATCCAAACAATCTTAGCTGTTGACTAAAGTTTAATTTCTTGTTATACAAGAAGTTACCTAATCTAAAATGTTGTGGTTCTTGTCCTCTTTCTTGCTCTTTTACTCATGGTCATAGTTCTTATCAGTAACAGTGCTTCAGGAGGAGAGGCACCATCACTCCAGCAGTAGGATATTCTTCCTTCTCCATCACTCCATCAGTGGGATACTCTTCTTTCTCTCTTCACCTTATGATGGCTGGAAATGGCAGAGGCTGTATGTAGATACTCACAGGCTTGTTTCTGGATCTCACCACAGCTGGTTGGCTGCAAGTGCAGCCGATCTGGGGACATGTGAAATAGACCTACAGGTATAAGCCCTAACAAATATTCCAGTCTGAAAACAAATAACTTTTTTGTGTCTGCAGAAAATGTGATTCATCTCACCCCACCACAGACCTCTGAAATAGCTGTTATGAACTGTATGCTGCAAGACCATGTTTCTCTTCAGTGATTATAAAGGCATTCTAGATGATCATCTCAGCTGCACCTTCAATAGATATCTAAGGCCAGGAGAGGCTGGTTCAGACACCAATTCTCTGCTGAATGTAGGTCTAGGTGGGGGCTGCTCAACTCATCACTTGATGAAGCATCACAGATCGTATCACAGATTTTCTCACACAGATACTATCTACAGAGCAAAAATCTGAGATCAAATCTTCTGTTTTTCCAACTTGTCTCTCTCTCCACCCCTATGTATTCGGCACCCTTTGGCCAATGCCCATCTTGCAGACTGAGCCCAAGTTTTCCTTACAGCCTGCCTGACTTGTATTTGAGGAAGACCTACATGTTCCAGTCCCAGAATCAGCATTTTCAAGATTTTAGAGAGCTGGGGTTGTGCCCACAGAAGTACACTGGGGACTGCATTTGTGAATATTCCTGGTAGATGCTGACTAACATGCACCTGCTGCTCAAACAGGTTCCTGTCAACATTCTGGCTGTGGTCTGGGTTTTCTGTTGTCTGAGAAGTGCTGACTCATCAGAACCTCTCCCATTATATTCTGGAGCAGTTTCCCGCTTCGTCCTGGAGTTTCTCCAGACCTTATCACTTCTAATAGCACAGGGTTTCCAGGAAAACAAATGAACCTCCATGAATGACCTCATAAGACAAGCATTTAGTTGTCCTCCACCTCTGGTGAGCTACAAAAGTTCCATGTAAATAAAGGAGCTGAATCATCTTTTTCACAAATGTTTAACTTGACCCAGCCTACAAAAAAGGATGAGAGTAGAAAAAGATTTTTATAAACATACTGTACATGTCTGGTTTGTCCTGCATTAGCAAAGTGTAACCAAGAACTAGAGAGGTGTTGACCAGTATTAGCAGAAAGCTTGTTCCTTATCTATCTATCTATCTATCTATCTATCTATCTATCTATCTATCTATCTATCTATCTATCTATCTATCTATCTATCTATCTATCTATCTATCTATCTATCTATCTATCTATCTATCTATCTATCTATCTATCTATCTATCTATCTATCTATCTATCTATCTATCTATCTATCTATCTATCATCTATCTATCCATCCATCCATCCATCTATCCATCTATCCATCTAATCTCAGTGTGTTCATGCTTTCTTTGTATCTACAAGGCTGATCAAGCAATTAAGTTTGGGGATAAAGAAAAGTCCATTAAGGCCTAAATTAAGGAGACAGCACTCTAAAACTTAGTTGAGACCATGAGCAAGTAAGTTTGAAGGCAGCTAGTGCACAGCCAAGTGCTGTGAATCCCTAGCAGAAATTCCTAACAAACTCTCTGTGGTGTAGCTTTATCACCAAATGTTGTGTCTTCATATAATTAGTGGAGTAACTTACAAGTAGAAGTTTATTTGACTCTTCATTTCTCTACTTCTTTACGTATATTTCTTTACTTAAGCTCTTTAAATAATAAGATTACGTGTGCAAAAGAAGCAACAGCAATGGCAGTTTCTCACTTCCTCTGATTCCAGGAGTAAAGACAAAAAACAACCTCTGATGCTTCACCTCCTGCCTGTCCATTCAAACCGCTGCTACAAGTCCAGCCACTATAATACTTCTCTGCATTTAATACCTCTTTGCTAATTTAAGCTCTCAGGCAGTAATTAAGGTGATTGATGAAATGGACAACCCAATATCAGACTAATTTTCCTTTTAAACACAGAAAGTATCCAGTGTGGTGAATATAAGCTGATAGCACTGTCAGTTGCAGTGACTGGTCAGAAGCCCTGGTCACTGAGGCTGTGGTGCAGTTGTGCAGTTGACCACGCTCCTCCTTCTCAGCTTCAGCCAAGGACATCACAGAGGTTTTTGTGCTGGGGGCTTTGTGGAGCACAGAAGGGGCTGGAAACAAGCCTAAACATCTACTGCTAAGCTGTAGCTTTGCTTTTGACACCTCAGGGTACATCCAGGGCTGGTTTCAACTTGCTCCAGTCAGAAGCAAGAGATGAAGGCATTTCCCAGGGAGGTGCAGGCCATGCTGAAGGGAGCTCGATGCTGTCCTTGCCTTCTCTGAATCAGTCACTCCTTGCTGGCAGCACGGTTATAAAGGCTCAGCCCCCACAGAGGGGGGCTGTGGACTCTGCACTCTCCTGGGTGTTCACCACCATCCTGAATTGGACTCAGTAGCTGCAGAGAGGAGCAGGGCTTTAGATGCCCTTGTCTGCAGCAAGCCTCCCATCACCAAGTCCTGCACACTCTTGTTCACAATACATACATCTGCTCTTGCATTTTCAACCCATAGTTAAGCCAGGCAGTTATGAGTAATGTGATTACAGAGAGTTTGTTTAGCACTTCAAAAATAAAGTAAAAATGAATATTGATGCTTTTAAAAGGTGCATTGGACAGTTTGGATTGGGATAGTGAATGGTTGTTCAACTTAAAACAGATTTCTTGCTGTAATTATTTAATGAAAATAAGTTTAAATTGTTGTGTGAAATGACTAAAAGATTTTAAGGACCATTTAATAATTATGTGCACTCCAAGCAGATAAGTAGAACAGAAACAAAGCCTTTCAAAACTTTAAGAATATAGCATGCAGCAATGGTAATTTGGCACAGAGCTTACACAATAGATCTCATTTTTTCTTAACTGAACAATAATTGAAAACTGACTTAGCCCCTTAAATAAACCAGTGACAGCTAGGAAAATCAGCAGATTGGCCCTTTGTGCCTGTTTATAGTAGATTTTGGCAGCAAGATAGTTGATGTAGTCTCTATAGAACACATCTATTATATCTTCCAGATGTTCTTGACCTTTATCTTGGATAAAAAAGCATCTTGCCATAGAAACTATCAATTTATGTCCTCTTAACCCAAGTCATCAGCTCCTCTAAGATGCTGAAAAACCCCTCTTGTGATGGTAATGCTTCCACTGCCATTCAGTACAGACATCTAACTTGTGAGTGCCTAGACTTTTCAAATGTGAGCACATAATTTAGATCAATGTGCCTGTAGAACTTCTAATACGAGGAAGATCTGTAACAGGATAAGGGCTGCTCTGTGCTTGCAGAGAGGACCTTTCCACTAGCTGCTCACAGTGAGTGGAAGTGGAAAGAAAAATGGCAATGGCTTCTTCGCAGGTTGCATTATTATTTATTTATGTTTATACAGGTTCAGTACAGGAATCCAGGCTGACACACTCACTCAGAGAGATCTGTGTCCTGGTCACAGCACCCCACAAAACCTCAGTGCATCACTGCAAACCTTGTGTGATGTCCTTTCACCATCACATGATGTGATTTCTGGGTCCCCTGTGACTAGGCAGGCTCATAGGTGTGCTTGTCACCTGCTCTGAGGCGTTGTGCTCCCACAGCCCCACCTCATTATGTGACTTTGCATACAAATACCTCGTGTTGGGAATTTAAAGGTTTGAAGTGGGGTGTGACAGGGTGGATTAAGGTTCGCAGAAGAAACCTTGCTGCAAGAAAGACTAGAGCCAAGCTGCATGAGCCTCTGGCTCACCAGTATGGACCACTGATGATGGATACAACTCTGCCCTCTACGTTGCTGTGGGACAGGAAGATGAGCTTACAGAAAGATGGGAGTATACAAGTGATGAAGGGAAGAGAGAAGAAAGGGGCTGAACAACATTCTCTCAGTCCACCGTCTTCTGTCCACATTTCAGCTGGATGTAAAACCTTTGACACAACAGTAAGGCAGTTTCAAAGGAGTAGGAGGATTCTGGAACATAGTTTCTGGAATGGCATGTAGCACTTTTTCTGCAGCTGATTTTCTGAGGAATTGTTTGTGGGAAATTAAAAAAGAAAGAAACCCACAGTAACTGCTCAAATTGGATCTAAATTGAGCACAGATCAAAAATCTTGATTTTCAGCCTTTGTGTCTGTCTTCTGGCTCTTCTACTGAGTCAAAAAAGCCAGCTGGCAACAGATGGATGGCACTTCCTGAGATGTTGTTTCCTGGAGATAGGAATATTTTTAAGAGAGGTGATAGGCAAGGCAGGACTTTGCTTCATCACAGGGAGCCTCTGGTGTAATGTTGTTGGAGGACATCACTTGGTTTTGCAAAGTGGCAGCTCTAAGCAGAGCTTTCTTCCTGTGTTCTGCAGAGCTTCCTGAAAAGGACATATTCCATCTATAAATCCCTGTTGATGAAGATGTCATGGTACACATGCCAATTCATCCACAATTGGGACTTAAATCATTTCACACCATCTTTAAAACTTGAGGCAAAACAAGGGAGATAGTAAAGCAATATGGCAAAATGTATTTCATCAAAATAACCAAAATGTTGAAATAACAAAAAGAAAAAAAAAAGCAATTTGATGTTGGGAAGAGGAAACAGCTGCGTCAGTTGTTATTTTTCTGTGTAAACAATTAAAGCAATTATAAATATGCTTCTGGTCACACTGTGTTGTAAATAAAAAGCTTTTTCACGTACACTTCCTGCTCTTGAGTTGCAGGCTGTCCTGGCAATTTGGTAGCACATGGTGAGCTGTGTTTGTGGAGGACACGGAGATGTTCCACCCAGAAGCATGAAATGTTTCATGTTGTGCAGATGCTCTGCTTGTCTACACTGCTGGGGAAGGGCAGGTGCTGTCCCAGCACAGGGCTGGAGAGCTGGGCTCAGGCCATGCCTTACACTTAGGCTTGATGCCAGGCTAGACCACAGCTCATCTTCACAGTGCTCCCCTCCTGACTCTTACAAAGTGCTGCTCAGGTTTTCCCATACCTGTGATCTTTGACAGAATTAATCAGTTTTACTCAGATACCTCATGACATTTCAAGAAAAAGCAACAAGACATTTCCCAAACTTTAAGTCCATGTGGGTCACCAGCGTGGCATGTCCTGTGCTATGGCCCAGCTTGGGGACACTTTGATGGAGCTGTTGCCCTGGTTCTTCTGCCCACAGGTTCCTGTGGCACAGGGTCAGCCAGTGCACACTCCTGGTGCTGTGGAGGCAGCTCCCTGTGCATGGGGCACTGCCTGCTGTGTCTTCTTTCATCTTCATTAGCTGAAACCCTCTGCCTCAGAGACCACTGCATACTGTAGATTATTCACTATTGGTGTGGGGTTTTTCAGTGTGGTTTAATCCCTGACCTACTTGCTGTGCCATAGACACACACCATAACCTGCATGAGACATGGCAGAGTTTGCATAGGTCACAAATTCAAGGAATGGGTAGGCAGAGTTTGCCTTTGAAGTGTGGAAAGAGTACAGTGAAATAATTTAAAACACATTTTATTGCCTCAGTAATCAGCGAGGGTGTATGTGTTGACATGGAGTGTGCGTGAAAGCTTCAAGCTTTTCTAACCATTTATAGTTTACATAGCTATATGTTAATCTACAGACAATCTATAGCTCTCAATAGTCTCGTAGCAACCACAGATCAACAAATTATTTCCCTGGGCTCTTAGGCATACCACTGCCATTAGGTCCTCTGATTTTTAATTAAGAGGAAATGTCTCTAAACATCTTGAGGTAATTAAAGTGGTAATATCTTCTGTAAGATGCATTTGAAAAAAATAACAGGAATTCCCCTATGTGACTCAAAACTATAACTGCAACTTCATTACAAAAATTAGATTTAGCAAATTTTTTTTTTGTATGAACTTGAAATGTAAAGTATGCTCACAGTTCTGCTGTAATTCTTGAGTGTAATAAGAGAATTCTCCCACATTTTACAGTGTAACTCTTGATAGAATGACCTTATTAACTTTTATTATGATTCTAATTAATGTGCCATATTACAAATAGCTCCTTGTTATTTCTTTGCCATTCATTACGCTTTTATAAGGAGATGATTACTGTGATTATGTTATGACTCTTAAAAAAATATACATGCTAACCTTGATTTAGACATTTATTTCTGGCTGAATTCTGACAGAAAGAAGTAGCACCCAGAAAGAGAATGATTTGCGTAAGCCTACCTAAAATTGTTTATTTTTGCTTCTGAACAACATGAGTGGGTTGAGTTTTGTAAATAAGTGTGTGTCTGTGTGTGTATGAAATGTGCATATGGAAATGTTGCAACATGTTGCAGTGAACCACTGGATTTTAGAAGTTTTTAGAAAATAATATTATTCCAGGTGTTGCCTAGTTACACATGGAAGCAAAAAATAACTGAACAAAAATTTTAACAGATGTAATTACTTAAAGTAGTGGTTTAAGGAGAGATTTCCAATGTGGATGAAAGCTCAGCATCAGCCAGTCTTGATCCTATGTCCAAACTATCCCTAGACTTTAAAATGTTTTTGAGTACTCTGTAAAAACTATTGACTTCCCTCTCAAACAGCAAAACATAGAAGTATGTACCTATTATTTCTTATTCTCTGTCCTTGGAAAATGCACCTCTGTCCTTATCATTTCCATGCCAAATACAAGACATTATTTACACTTTCTCTTTGCACAGGACTTGGCACTGTCCCTCGCTTTCTTTGTATCTCCACTGACTTCATTTCTACATCAAGTGTAAACCCTTGGTCTTCACTCTCAAGACTCATCATAGCATAATCCTAAATCTGAAATCTTTTATTCACTGACAGGGTATTTACTCCAGCCTCCATGATGACATTCTGGATGCTGAGCACTGCCTACCATTTTTCACCCAAGCTTCTTTTCCAAATTAGAAGCGCCTCAGAAAAATTTTGGCTAAAAATGGCAAATGGAGCATTGAGATTGCTGCACACAGTGCTAGCCATTACTGACATATTGATTTGCTCAAAGTGCATAATTTCTTGTCTTCTCTTTAAATGGCAGTGTTTTGGAGATCTATTTGTGTACAGCTCCTAGAATAGTGGGACCCCAGGCTGTGATTTCCTCTCTCATGCACTGCAAGTCCACCAAGAATCTAAAAAAACATGTTAGGAAAAAGATTTAGATTTCTAAAACAAGATCTATGCCTGCCTGTTCCAGGAAGTTAATTACAATTTAATATTGGATCTGTATTGAAGAAAATGTGAGATTTCAGGACTACCAGGATTACCATTAATCTTGTTTTGAAGACCAGCACTTGACCATATGACACTTGAGTTGCTTCAGTTCCTATGATGTGGGAACATCTATGAATGAGCCTTTTTTGGATCTCCTAATTGTTTATCTTGGGTCCATCCCTGAATGGGAATTTGAATACACATGAGTGAACCTCTCTGCTAGTTCAGAGGTGAAATGATGATTCTGGGAAGTGGTGAGACACACCTGACTACTAATGATGACACCACCATAGTCCTCCCCACTAAAACAAGCTGTAATCAATCATGTTGCAGATTGAGCTTCTAAGGAATGTGCCTTTCTGTAGAAGTTTCTTCTTCCTACCCAATTAAAGTAAAATAAAGCATGACCCTTTCAACTCTGAGCTTTCTTAGGACAAAATAAAAAAAAAAAAAAACCCAAGAAGAGTTTTTTATTTTCTTTAAACATCTAAAATCCTGTCTTGTGAGATTAGCGGGTGAATCAAGTTTTGAATAATATTATTATGGGAGAAGTCAAGCAAACAGAAAGATGACTCAAACAGTTTACTGCCAGGACTATTTCTTAACACAGAGGAAAATCATATCTGGTTGCATATGGAATCCTCCCACAATGAACAGGGAGCCTGGCAACAGAAATAAAACTGCAAATGCTCCAACTTTTGCTGTTGAAATATCCTCAGAGCTGAAGTGTAATGAGAAGACACCAGAAATTTGGACACTGAGGAGGAGAAACCATAACATAGCTAAGCAATTCTGTGCCTGTTGCCTTATTGTCAAAACAGACAACCTAGTCACTGGAAAAGTGAAATCTTCTTTAATTCTCCCTCCCCATCAAAAAAAAAACCCAGAATTAAACCCAAAGCAAAAAGTGATCCAAGAAGATAGAGGGAAAATCCCTGAAGACATGTTCTCTCTGTAACCACAATGGGTTTGGCAGGTCGAGAACCTGTTCCTTCTGCTCCGGGAGAGTACAGCAGGACAGCACTGCACCACCTCCAAAGGATCACCAGGTGACTGTCACAGGCCAGCAGCCACAGAGCCCAGCAGGTGACTGTCACAGAGCCACACATATGCAAAAATCAGTGGCTCTGGCTGGATCTGTGCCCATGGGCTGTGCCTTGGATGAACAACACTGAGTGCAACTGATGGCTGTGAAAAAAATACATGGTTTTCATCTGCCATAGAGCTTAGTTCAACCATGCAAATATTTATGTATTGAGCAAAGAACTGGGCTGCTGCTTTCTGAGTGTCTGAGGCACTTGTGTATTTGTCCCACTGCCCCACACTTCTGGCTGCAGGACTCACCCACAGATTTAGGACTGGAACAGGATATGCAATTCTGCAGGGCTGGAAGACATCCCTTTAATAAGAATTTTTAAGGAGATCAAAACAAGCACAGAAACCCAATTCCATCCTATATGTGTCAAAAATAAACTTACAGCTGGGAATACTCCCCAGGAGATATGTTTTTCCTGGCTTCTCCCTCACACTAGTGAAACACAGCCAGTGCTCAGTTCTGGACTTTGCAAACACTCATCATTGATAAACTGGATGGAAAAAGCCAAGTGTTTGTGTGGGCTTAGAAAATATCATTATTTAATGACACTCAGACAAGTATGTTTTGGAGGGCAGTTCATATGGTACCAGCTGTTCTGATTTAAAGGATCTTGGTACAGCATGTAACAAAACCATAGACCATGGTTTGGTCATCCCAAATAATGTGTATATGCACAAACCTTCCTTCAAAGTAAACCATACCCTTAAATCTCCCCCCAGTGATCAGACACAAATTATATTTGTTTTGACATACAACATTTTGCTCCACTTTGGAGAAGCCTATAATATAATACTGCAATTGCTCCAAATTTTAAGCTCCTCTTTGACAGGCTAAACATTTAGTTTTAGTTTCCTGTTGTACCACACTTTTGTCTAGCTTTGAATTCAGTATTTTTCCTCCTTTCTGGTACTTTGTACCCTGTAAGGAAAGCAGGAATTTGGCATATGGTTTCTCCAAGCACAGATGAATACTCATACACAATACAGTTTCCATTTTCTAGGCAGGCTGGCATTTGGAGCTGGTTTTTTAAACAGGAGGACTGGACAAGAATTAATTCTCTGATCATATTAAGGTTATAATGATCTTGCATTTTCTTACTCTTCCCATGACACTCTTGTGGCATTTAGAAAAATTTAGATTCTCTCCCAAATATATCAGTTGAGGTCAGTCTTTAATGAGAGCAATCAGCCCGTGTGGAGAGAAAAGCACTCACCTTCCCTCAGCTCTGTCTGGCCTAGGATGACAAAATCTCTCTTTACCCCTACATATTTGAAGGAGATGTTGCATACTTGGGTCAGCAAAACCAGTCTGGTTTAAACTTATTAAGCATTTCAGATTGTATCTGTTCTCACCTAATTTACCAGTCCACCAATTCTGCACATTTAATAGTAGAGATTTTAAAATTATTTCCAGCTCACTGAGGAATATAATAAGCAGTGGCAGGTCTAGGATTATCCTTAACAACATCCCTAAAGTACAGAGAATGTTTTCTCCACTGATGGCTTCCTGAGATCCCGTCAGATATGAAGCTCCTAACCCAATTCAAGTGTGTTTGCTGATAGACAGAAAGCTGATTATTTTCATGTCAGTATCATAAGATACTAAATATGGTGTTAGATGTAAATGTCTGTGTTGCATGTCACACATATGCAAAAATCAGAGTTTGAGAATACCTGGAATGAAATCAGGTTTGTCTGAAGGACTGTATTTTCTTTAAAATTTCTAATTGATATTTTTTGTATTACTATATGCTAATTATTTTAATAACTTAACCCCTCCCTTCAGGTTTTCTATTAGTTTGTTTGTCATAGAATCAAGTTTGCCACTTTTCTCCATTTTAAAATATTGGTAGAACAGCAAACTCTAATCTGGAGGAATTTCTTTGATACTCTTAAATACAAGAGAAATGAGAATGCTTAGGCCAGTCAAGTCTTCACCATCCTTTGTTATATGGCTCTGCTGATTTTAGTACTTATCATAGCATATGTTGCTTAAGAGCTTTCTGGGTTACTGAGGGATTGGAAAGTATTTCATCACATCCCAGTGATAAGAGCATGTAAATACAGTGCAGAACAACTTGTTGAATACTTCTTGTGCCTCTTTATAAACAATTTTGTCATTGAAGCTCATATTTTTGCCATAGGAAACTATGTCTGTCTATAGATTCTTGTTTTGATTTTTACATTTTACCAAAAAAAGAACCAAAAAAAAAAACCCCAAAACCCCCACACTGTTAAAAGAGGTTTCATTTTTAGGCAATGGTTGCCCATTGCTTGTGGACAGGCTGCCCCAAACAACCCTGTGGAGTGGTAAGGAGATGCTAAGTGCAGTATATGCTGTGCAATAGAGTGGCAGTATGGGGGCTTTCCTCTGGATGCCCTGGAAGTGGTCCTGGCCCATGGATTGCATGTAGAAAGCATGAATCATTCCCCAGTCACAGTCAAGGGACAAACTCCAGATCGATCCTGGCCCTTCCACAGGTTGTTTTCTAATTGCTGGTTATCTCTCCATGTTAAATATGCTGCAGGAAACTGCCCTTCTAAAAAAACTGACATTATGAATTAAAGTATTTTTTTCTATGCAAGAATATGTAATTTAAAAATATCCTTTGCTTTAAAAAGAGGAATAACAATGACTATTTTATAAGTTGACAAAAATAAGTATGCAGCTCTGAGTAGAGAGAAGATGACAAATGAAATGAGTTGGGAAGGGCAGGAGGATGGAAGAACATGGGCAGGTGAAGGCAGTTAATGCCCCATGACAGTGGGTCTTTGGGGACTGATGCAAATCTCAGCAGATGTTCTACAATAAAGCTGACAAAACAAAAAATGTAAAAATCTGTACATTGTCTTCAGGAAATACACTTGGAATTCTTCTAGCCACACACTTACTTGTCTGTTATTTGACAAACACAGTGAAGAAATTCCTGATGGAACTTGAATTTATTCAAGAGAGAGTCATGCTGTGGCAATGCTGAACAAACGCAGCCAGGCTGTGAACATTTGAGAAAACAACAAGGCAAGGTAGTCAGCAGAACTGCTGTTCTCAGCATTTACCTCTCTCTTTGCCTTGAAAGGAACAGATGTGAAATGCTCTGCTTGTATTTCATAAACCTGTGACTTGACTTGCTTGGAGCAGAAGGAAGCTTTCTGCCTCTGTTGCCAGTGACAGTGCAGCGGGCAGCCCGCTGTGATCCAGCTGACCCCCACCTGGCTGCAGCGTGTGGCTCAGATTATGCCATCACATGGCTGGCTCATGCAGCGAGCTTCCATCTGCCTGTGGTGCTCCTTAGGCCATTGAACCGAGTTAAAATGATCTCACTCTGATCTCAGGCTAATGAGAATTGGGAATAACAAAGCACTTGAGGTCTGTGAAGGTACGGTGCTACCAGAGGACACACAGACCTCTGGCATGTCCCTGTGGCTGGAACAGAGACAGACTGGTCATGCTGGTAGCACGGGCTGCTATGAAATCACCACTGGTGTTTGAAAACACATTAAATCAATAAAGAAAACATATGAACAAAGGCAAACAGAAGAGGAACTTGCATCCCTGCAGAATGTGTGATAAATCATTTATTACAGTGGGAAGGAGTCTTTCAGACAGAAATAGCAGCATATGAGTCTACTTATTCCTGCAGAAAACAAGCACCTCTGAATCCACATCCATAGAACTGCAGATGTAAAGCATGGCAGGGCTTCCACCTGACCCACAAAGCATTCCTCCTCAAACTACCACTCCTCAAAAGGTGATGTTAATATTAATGTATTTATCTTGCCACATCAACAAGGGAGGCGTGTGCATTCATTGTTCTAGCAGACATAAACAATTTCATTCTTTCTGTTAGAACCTTTTTGCTTTGAGTCACATCAGCAGAAGTATCTGACCATAGAAGAAAGACCTGGTTTGAAATACCCACAGCAGGTAGGTGGTTTGACAGTCACAAAGCAGAAGACTTTGAAGAAAACTTCAAAGAAGAAGAAAAGTGCTCAGTCTCCAGGAGAGGAGCAGGGCACAGGGCGCTGGGGAAGCAGTGTTAGGGCTCTTTCAGGCGTACTTGGATTCAGCTTTCTGGTGCCTTCACGTGGCAGCTTAAAAGGACAGATTCCTGAGGCCAAACTTTCTTGCACTGAAGCTATTTGACTGACTTTGACCCAGCTCCCCAACCAAGATAAAATGACACATCCAACTTTATTTGGCATTTGAAGTGGGAGGGAAATGACTTCTCTGTTCTGCCAGAGGCTTCTTTTATTTAATGGTCTACAAAGAGGAAGAAACTGCATATAATAATGACATCTTGTGGTAGTTGTTGAATTATTGCCCTAAGATTTAGTAGATAATTGGATGCCAAATTTCATGACATCTCTCTTTCCATGCTGCAGCTCTGCAAGTCCAAAGTTAAAAATTCTCCTGCCCTGAGAAGCTGGACACAGAACATCTCTGGAACCTTTGGCTGTTGGCTTCAGAGGAAAAGGATATTTTGCTCCATTGATTACACAGATCTGGCTAAAAATACAGGTCAGAAATTCACAGTCAAACTTGATTAAAGAACTTGATCACAGTTATCCAGGTATTCATAAAGAAAATACTCATTTTGATAATATTGAGTGCAGAGTGACTCTGGCCCACAGAATGAGCTTGCCCTTGCTGCACTGTGGCTTTGTACTGGGTGTGAGAGGAAAGAGTGACAGCCTTTGCTGCAGCATGTGAAGCTGCTCAACACCTGCACTGAGCTTGCAAACAGCCTTGGTGAGCAGCCACCAGCACCCAGTGGCTGAGGATGCAGGATTTTTTAAAGAGTAAATGTCCAAGGCCTCACTGTGCTCCTACTTATTTCAGCTTTGGTGCTCAGGTCTGTAACTCCTGCCATCAATCAGGTATCCAAGGGTCCTATAAAGCTCTAAACTTACTGCAGGCTGTGTGACATTTCATATTTAGGGTCCATAACTGTGCTATTTAACTGAATATCCCACTTTGCCTGCCCATAATCATGTCCTTGCTGCTGCAGGCTCTGCTGCACTTGCTCTAGTTGAAGTTAGAAGGTTTTCAGAACAAGCAGCACTTTTTTCTGCCAGTTTGTACAGTCCTTATCAGCAGAGAGGGGCTCAGCTTTTATCAGGGAGTTTGGCTATTGCTGGAATAGTCATAATAAATAAGATTAGCAGGAATGGCTCAGGGATATATTTTTACGGGGTGCTTCTTTATCCTGTTGTGTTTGGTGAGTATCCCTGTGTTTCACCAGGTCTCCAGGTCTGAGCTACTGCGACACAGTTTTGCTGTGGTTTTCTTTTTTTTTTTTTTGGGATGAAGGTGGCTTAAGCTATATGCCAAACACCTTTGTGTTTTCTACTGGGCTACCAAGGCCTCATGAACAGACTTACAGTTTATATGCAAGATTTACACACAGCTGTTTGCCAGCTGTGGGGAAAGAGGCAAGAAAAGACCAAGTCACTTATGAAGAGCTCAGAGGTGATGGTGAAATCACACACATGTATGACTGTGAAATAATGCTGCTGAGCAGCACTGATAGTACAGAATGGGGACTGACAGATCAATCCTACTACATTTAATGTAGCATGGCATCTCTTTCCCATTTGCCTTTTTCTCTTCCAGAGTTCTTGGTGTTCACATTGGATACTGGGCATAAAAAGCTCTGTCTCTTTCCTTCAGAGACACTTGTTGGATTCCCTATTGAAATGGAAAATTTCTAAAGATAATCATGAGACCCCATGAATGCATAACATCTAATGATAGGTGTTAAGCTGTATTGGACTAGTTTTTTTCATAGGATGATGCCACCCATTGGACTTAATTAAAAGAGGCAAAACAGTTCAAAGAAAATAAATACCTTATACTGGGTTGGGTTTTTTTTAGCAAAGAAGGTTAAACTTTGCTCCAGTTCAATTTCAAGAAAAAGAGTTCCTGTTAGGACATCCTGAGTTATGGTACCTCATTAGAAAAGAAGAAAGAATAGAGGCAGAAAAACCATAGGTAACACTCACTATCTCTGGTGAAGAAAAAGAAATAAAGGAAAAAAATATAGAGTTTAACTAGATAGCTTTTATCCATTTTTCCAATGGGGCTATAAACAACAGCCACAGAA
>VZUA01104094.1:0-14536 GCA_013401035.1 Horornis vulcanius
CATGGGCTTGAAGAACTTCCAGGCCTCTTCCACATTCAAATTCCCAGTCTCCTCAGTCACAGGTTTTTCAGCTAAATTGCTTAACTTACCAAAATTCACACTTCTTAAATAAAATCTGTTACAAGTGTTTGCAGGTTATTTTTAATTTAAACTGAAGTACATTTTGATTGCTTAACCTGCAGTTTTTCTTAGACTCTCTCATGCACAGAGGTGGTGACTGCTTTCCAAAATACAAAGCCTTGCTTTGGCATGGTGAACTCCAGTGCTGTAAGTGGGTGTTGTCTGCAAGGAGCAGCTGCAACGGCCATGTTTATTTGGATTTTTTTTCCATAAGGACATAAAAAAGCATGAGCCCAAAATAATTTACAAAGCTCCAGTGTGCAAATCCATAGTAGAGTTCCTCTATGTTCCTCTGCACAAAATACAGACTGCTACTTAGGTCATTGTTCTTCAGTATAAATAACTTTCTCCAAGAGGAAAGACTTTTTCATAGGAAAGGAATTAAGCTGATGTTAAAAATTCCACCAGTACAGGCAGGTGACAGTAAACTACCATGGTGACTGTATTTGCAACAAATTTTTGTCATGACACTTAAAGTGAACGTTGTGGTGCCAGGCAGAAGAAACAGTGAGCAGGATCTGTCCTCCTGCACGCAACATTAACATTCTCTCATCACTGTTTCAGAACATGCACACGGAGTTTTGGAAAAAGCCAGTCTCTGAGTAGTTGTACCAAAGAGTGATTCAGTCACCAAAAGTTTTACTTCTGTGCTTACAAATAAAACATAGTGGTTCCTTGCCATGTTGGATGCACTTATCATGCCATAGTAGCTCTGAGGATATTCTGGCTTTAAAGTGTCTATAGGAATTTGGTCTCCCTTGACTGAAGTGCATGAAAGGAAGAAGTTTAAAATATCCAAAGCTTCAGTCACATTGGGTGATGCAAAGAAGCCTCAGTAATACAGCAGATTTCCAAACTGGTTCTGTCAGTGTGTGATGGTTACATTTATCTAACCAAAAAGGCTTTTTTATGTGATGTGTGTGTTTTAAGAATAACTCAAAGGATTCTTACCTAGATTTTCACCTCCAGTGTTATTTAAACATTTTGGGCGTAGTGCAATGGGAATGTAGTCTGTGACTTCAGTTTGTTTCCCTATGTAGAACATTCTGCTGGGTGAATTCTTCTATTTTAAGATTCTGAGAGGCTGCTACTTACCACAAAGCAGATAATATTTATGAGTCTCAAAGGCTGGACACACTTTCTAGGTTGAATCTCAGCATGTCTGCAGAGAACTGTTAATCATGGTGACAGCCCAACTTCCAGGGGCAAGCTGACATTTGAGGTTATTAAGTCAGAAAACGATTGGAATAAGTTTAATGGCGGGTAAACAAATATCTAACAAATGGAAATTTCATGATTTAATTTAAAAATAAATTTTAAGTGGCTGCCTGTAAACCTGCAGAAGCATGTGAGGCATTTCTAAAATAGAAAATGCGACGGCTCGTGGAATGGTGCATGATCAGTCATGTCATTCAAAATTACCTGTCAGCTGCAGGCAGGCAGGGTTTTCTTCTCCTTGTGGGTTTTTTCCCCCCTCCTTGTACAGTTATAAGTCAGAGGATGAATGCTGCTTCTTCATCATCTGTATCAGCAGAAGCTTACAGTGAGGTAACTTGAAGTACAACTTTAATATACTGGGTTAGAACAAATTAAACCTTGGGATATATCACAGCAAATGATCATCCTGAAATGGCAGATGGGACACTGGAGTTGGTGGAACATTCACATAAAGTTGCAGAGTGAGTCATGGGCAAAGCTGGAAGGAATCAAGATTGTTAGGTATTATCTGGGAGTTTAATCAGTAGTTTCCACTGCTCAGGAATGGCTGTTGGCAGTTTAATCTGGCGCCAGGTAAACGCATTCCCACTCATTCTGCTTACTCTGAGACAATGTTTCTTTGGTATGTTGTAACTTCTGAGGGTGAACTGTAATAAAATTATGGTCTTTTTTTATTGCAAAGAAGAGGAACCTGCTGCACCCCCTCTCCTTTCTCCCCTTATGAACTGCTTAATGATAGTTTTGTTATTTTACCAAAGGTTTGGTTGACTCCCACTGATTTTAGTGTCTTAAAGTGTACTTAACATGATGATGCACTTCTTTCTCTCTGCAGAAACTACATTTCTGTCTTAGAGCTTCACTCTCCAAGGACATTTACTATGGCTCCCAGTTGTACATTCACACTCCGTGTGCTACAAGAAGGGGAAAGAGTATCAAGCATGACCAGCACTCTGTTTTCTTGAAAGTTGCTCTTTATTTCAGGAACCAAACTGACTGTGATACTAAACTAGTATTTCCTTTTGGCAATAGGTCATAGCAAACGACAGAAGCCCACTGGTGGGTAAAGTCCACTGGCAGAAAATGGTGAAGAAAGTCTCAAGATTCGGCATACGTACTGGCACTTTTAACTGTTCCAGTGACCCCAGGTATATCCTTAAAGGATTATTGAAATCCCAAGAATATCTTAAGGCTCAGCTGTGTTCTAGCAGCAGGGCTTGGTGTGTTGTAAAAGTAGCTGTGACAGGAGGTGGCTTTATTCATGTTTTTATCTCTCCTAAAGTCTGCTCAGAATGCTCCATTACATTATTTATCAGCTCTGCAGCTTCCTAAAGCGTCGTGTGGGAAATGCATGATTAGACTGTGGAGAGTATAATACAGCAGTGGAGAGGAATGAACAGAAGAGTTTGGCCTTCCAGTCCAGGCATTCAGGCAGAGGAATTGTGCTTGCTTAGGACAAAGCCAAATATATCAGTTTTAGAGTCGTTATATCACCATCTGGAAAGGGGGAAGCACAGGTTAGCATGAGCTTTGCATACAGTGCCTGCCTCTCAGAATTACTGACAAATCCTGTTCCCTGACAAATGTATGTTTATATATAAACTGGCACACACCCTTGGACAACACACAGTGTGCTGTACAAGAGTCACTGTGTTTGCATATGATTTCGAACAAGGAAGAAGAGCAGAGCCAAAGAAGCTATTAATAATTCCCTGCTGCTGTAAAAAGAGGCTTTTTTTTAACATTTTGTTGGAGGCGTTTGCTTTACATGACAGGAGACTTTGTCTAGAATTCCAGTGGCATGTATGGATAGGCACATCTTATACAGCTTAAGTCCTAAATGTTTACAGAAATCTCAATGTTAATCATAAGAGGAAATTCTTAGGCTTTGTAGTGCTTATGCAAAATAATCTTGTATTTGAACATCTTAAAAATTTGGCAGTGTTTCTCTTTGCATAGCTCCTAAGTAGCCTTAATGTTCTGATTAAATACCATGTTTTAAATTAAATCTTTTTTTTTAATACAAGAAATATTTTATCGAGTAAACCCTTGTGAATAGTTTTCATCAGGTTGCAGCTGAAATTCAGAAGAATACTACATGCTGCAGTAATCAGGATACCTTTATTAGTAGGGTAATATCTTATGGATCTTCCTAAAAATGCTGCATTCAGATTCCTGGGGAGTTGTAATTGTCTAAATACATGTTGACAGACCAAAAACACAGTGGAGCTAGGTAAGATGGCTGGTGAATGAGACTGGTGGTCCCAATGTGCAGGGTTCTCAGAGATTGTGTGCTTGTTGGCTGTCATATTTTGGTTGTTGAAGCTTGCCAGATATTTCCTTAAAGGAGGACTAGGTAATGGGGTGTAGTGATATTGGTAGGAAAGATGCATGAGAGAAGGGATCTTGTGAGTCATCAGATTCATCTCAGAGTTACTGGGCCATGAAGAGGCCAGAGTTACTGACCATGACTCAGGTTCAGCCATGAAGAGCCTCTTCTTTTAGTTATGGATTTGGGGTTCATCCCATCTACCTGTCAGACAGTGTGGGTATTTTCTTAACCCAGATAATCCAGCACCATGTGTCTGCTTTCTGCTCCGCTGGTTTTGTGGCCAGATTTCTCACCTCACCCCTTAGCCTGTCTGCATCCTGCCAAAATGGTCCCAGTAGGAAGTGGACACTTGTCAGCTTCATTAAAGCAACTGCAAATAAACCAGTGTCTGCTCAACTTCACCCCACAGCTCCTTGGCAAAACCAGGATGGAAGGAAGCACTGGGAAGGCTGTGGGATATTGAGTTACACTGAGTGGTTTTCTTCTTGGCTGGAAGGCCAAGGAAAAGTAGCTTTTAATACTAAAGCTTTAAAGTAAAGAGTCAGATTGTTTGTAATTCAAATCCAGTTACAAAGCATAAATTGGCTGCAGGACCTTGTTTACTTTAATGACCTGTGAAAATTAACACTATTCCTCTTCCTGTTTTATGAATCCATGTCTCTTTACAATATTCCTGTAAGATATAAATGTATTGTAAGAATAAATATGCTTTGCCAGAGAATATTGGGTGCCTTTATTTCCTGCTATTGTATTATAAGGGTTCCCAGGTGCTCAGCATGTCTCGTTTTTGGGCTTAGAATAGAAATGTAAGGACTCAGTTCTGGGGTTACGAAACTGTAATCTAACCTACCGTTTTCTTTGTAGATACTGCAAGAGGAGGGGTTGGCTGAAATCCACCCTCATTATGTCTGTTCCACAAACCAGTACCTCCAAGGGAAAAGTCATGCTTAAGGAATACAGCGGGCGCAAGATTGAAGTGGAGCACATCTTCAAATGGATCACAGCCCACGCTGCCTCTCGGATCAAAACCATCTACAACTCCGAACATCTGAAAGAAGAATGGAACAGAAGTGACCAGTACAGGGTGAAAATATACCTGTTTGCCAACCTCGACCAGCCTCCGGCGTTCTTCTCTGCACTAAGTGTAAAGTTTACTGGAAGAGTAGAGTTTATTTTTGTGAACGTGGAAAACTGGGACAATAAAAGTTACATGGCAGAAATTGGTATCTACAAGACACCATCGTACATACTTAGGACTCCTGAGGGGATTTACAGGTATGGAAATAACACTGGTGAATTTATATCACTACGTGCCATGGATTCCTTTTTGCGCTCATTGCAACCAGAAGTTAATGATTTATTTGTTTTAAGTTTTGTTTTGGTTAATCTGATGGCTTGGATGGACCTGTTTATTACACAAGGCGCTACTATAAAGCGTTTTGTGGTTCTTATAAGCACTTTAGGGACGTATAATTCGCTATTAATTATTTCCTGGCTACCAGTGTTAGGTTTTTTGCAACTACCCTACTTAGACAGCTTTTATGAGTACAGTTTAAAACTCTTCAGGTACTCTAACACAACTACTTTGGCTTCTTGGGTGAGGGCAGATTGGATGTTCTACTCCTCTCATCCAGCCCTCTTCCTCAGCACGTACCTTGGCCATGGTTTACTAATTGATTACTTTGAGAAGAAGCGAAGGCGCAATAACAACACGGATGAAGTAAATGCTAATAATCTGGAGTGGCTGTCGAGCCTCTGGGACTGGTACACCAGCTACCTGTTTCATCCCATTGCTTCTTTTCAACACTTCCCTTTTGACTCAGATTGGGATGAAGACCCGGATTTGTTCTTGGAGCGGTTGGCCTTCCCTGATCTCTGGCTTCACCCTCTGATACCAACTGATTATATAAAAAACTTACCCATGTGGAGGTTTCAATGCCTCGGCGCCCATTCTGATGAGGAAATGCTGGAAACCTTTCCAGACAGCGAAAGTGACTCTGACAGTGACAACAAAGAGGTCTTCAGCAGTGACAGAGAAGTCTCGGAGGACGATGAGCTGAGCGCGTTTCACGGGTGCAGCGAAGGAGAGCGTCGGTGCGGTGTTGAGGCCTGTTCGTGTGCCAGTCACTATTGTCACCACGAGCCATGCGAACGCAAAGCCAGGTCCTACAGCTCGTACGGCTCCGCAGGTGACCTGGAGCCAGACTGGTCAGCCTGGCCCCCCGACATGTTGCACTGTACAGAGTGTGTGGTGTGTCTAGAAAATTTTGCAAAGGGCTGCCTGCTGATGGGCTTGCCGTGCGGCCACGTGTTCCACCAGAATTGCATCGTGATGTGGCTGGCGGGCGGGCGGCACTGCTGCCCCGTCTGCAGGTGGGCGTCCTACAAAAAAAAGCAGCCATACACACACCCGCAGCCTTTGTCGAGTGAGCCCCCGTCTTAGCTGTGTGCCCATGTCTTTTGTAAGCTTTCAGGATATTACTGCTTGCCTTTTAAATGTTAGTCACTTAAAAGATTATGTGGTTTGAAGTTTTAGTTTAAATGTTAGTGCAGTGAACTAAAATATACATGATGCTAACGTTAACAACAGAATCATTTGGTTGCCTTGTATGTTGAACTGAATGCAAACTTACCATACAAATAACTCGTTCTCTTCAACATCTGGAAACTTGATGCTGTTTTTGTAAGCACAAAAATCAAGCCTACAAGAAAAGCGTATTCCAGCAAACATTTACAAGTTGGGATGTGGGTGAAATTGAAATTCTAATCGGAGACAATTGCTTAATTTAAGTGTTTCTTATTTTAGAGTCTGTTCTGCACATCTTTGTTGAATAATGTATGTTGTAAGACAGTACCATTTAAAAAGAAATTGGTGAAATAAATTATTTTAAAAGGAGATTTGTAATGTTAATTGTTTTGATAAATATTTTGTGTGTATGGTTGCGGATGTCTTGCTGGCCTGATTTATCTGTGAAGACAATAAAAATATAACACAACTCTTGTGACTAATAAATCATCTCCTAGGGTTGCAGGAATTCAGTGCTCCGAGCCACTGGCCAAGTAGAAGGCAGTGGTGTTTCATTGAGAACTGTTTCCTTCGTAAGTCTGCTGTGTTGAGGTGCTTCTCTGCTTCATCAGTGGTTTTCCAGTTGATTACAAGCTGCTTTTCCAGATGGAGACCCTCTTCTAGCAGCTGTCTCTCCAGCACCCTCATCTGCAGCCATCTAGGAAAACTTCAGGGTAGCTTCCTCTACAGCCTCAAAGTAAACTCCTGAGAAGGAGCAGAATATTGTCATGCAGTGACAGAAGTGGCTCATAAAGGTGAAAATTGCCAGCTTCCAACAGTGCTGGTATTCTGAAGTGATTTCTGGTTTCTTTGATAGTTCTTTGATGCCATAAAAAATTGAGTCTGTTGTTTTCTTTATATTTCAATATGAAACTCTTATTTTGGTTGTACCTTTCAGAAATCATCCGGCTGAAAATACAGAGGAATTGTTGGTTGGAAAGAAAAAGGGGGAGGGTGGGAAGAGCAGGAGATCATATGAGTAGAGGTAAAGGCTAAACTAGAAAGATATTTTTAATTGTCTTCTTTCCTAAACTTTGCCTATGTGATATGAAAGGAGGATAATGACATAAAGATGATGATAATAGGAAATATAAACACAGCTCCCCGTTAGAGTTACAACTCATCTCCCAGTGTCTTTGTAGAGGCTGGTCCTCAAAAAGCTGCTGGCATTGTTTCATCTGTCCAGGGTACCTGGGCACACTCCTTTTTATTATCAAATGTTTCATGGCTCTGTCACCAGGTGTGTTCCCAAGAGGATATTCATGTAATTAGCAGAAGAGCTGTTTTTAATTTACTGAATCCTTTTTTCTCTCTCATTTCCTTTTTCCCAGGGCAGTACTAAAGCAGAGAGGTACAAGGGGCACAATATCAGCAACTCTCCCGTGGTCCAGAAAGTAATTTTTATTCCAGTTGAGACCTGCCAGTACATGCCCTGTCTCTGTCATTACAGCCTCAGCAGAGCAGTGGAGAGGCATAATGAGGGCAAAGATCATTTCTGCTTCCAATTTGT
This sequence comes from Horornis vulcanius, assembly GCA_013401035.1. Classification (NCBI taxonomy): domain Eukaryota; kingdom Metazoa; phylum Chordata; class Aves; order Passeriformes; family Scotocercidae; genus Horornis; species Horornis vulcanius. The sequence continues at coordinate 7,744 of VZUA01104094.1, forward strand.
GCAGCAGCGTGGCCTATGTGCTTGTCATGAGTAGCTGAAATCCACATTGTTTCAGGACTGTTTTGAAACCTGCACTGAGCTGACGCTTGCCAAGGGAAAGGAGAAGTTCTGTGAGTATAAATAAGGCTGTAGCTGAGGTGCTGACACACACAAGCGAGGTGCTGTATCACAGCCTGCTATAGCTTTTCTCTGGAACCTCGGTAATTTGCCAAATGCTGTGAGTGCTAAGCTGGAGCAATGCTGTGTCCTTGGAGCACCGGGTGCTCATGGAGTGCAGCTCTGCTGCTGAAGGCTGACCTCCTCACCCTCACACACAGCCCCAGCAGCTCTGCTCCCGTGCACTGGCTCAGCCTTGTTTGCAAACCTTAGTGCGCACCTGTTTCAGCTGAAGACTTGTTTTAATGTCCTCAGCTGCTGTACTCATCCCTTTCTTTTGATGGATGACCCAAACTGCTGTTTAATTAGCAGGAAAGCCACTGAGGGCACATCCACAGGAGCAGGTAATTATGACCAGTAGGTAGCTGTGGAGGAAGGTTTAGTCCCCTCGTGTCTGGGTTATATAAATTGTTGTGATGCAGTTCCCGGCAATGCATCTGTTACAGAATCTTGAGCAGCTGGCATAGTGTATTGAGAGTCCCAGCAGGACAGAAAAAGCAGTTGGATGTGTTTATTTTATGAAATGCTCGTGTCAGTAGCAGCAGAAGCATCCAAGTAACATTGTTTTCTACCAGGTGCAGGATCTCAGACAGCCCTTCCCTGACACGTTGACAGTCGAACATCCGGTGAACGGAGCAAAGGAGCAAAGACTGTGCCTGTAACAAGGTCAGCACTTTCGCTGCTCAGATGTTTTGCCTCGCAGGGCTGGGTTGTGCTAGTACTTGTGAAATGTCTTAACTGAGATCCTAACATTCCTAAAGTGGTGGTTTATTCTCTGATGTCTCATTCCTGGAAGCTGGAGACCAATTGTAAACAGAAAATGTCAAACCACTGAGGTGAGGATATTCACTCATTAGGTTTAATAAAGGCGATGGATGTTTTGTGCTGCTATTACAAAGGATGGATTTAAATAATCTCTGAAGCTCTTCACCACTCTTGATTTCATCAATTATTGTTTTATTAGCACTGACTTTCCCACTGCTGGTGCTCAGTCCAAAATGACAGCTCTCTTTTCCAAAGCTTTAGATCTTTTTTCTGCATTAGATTCTGGAGGGAAAGGTGACAAAGGTGAAACTGTACATTTTTGTCACTCATTAAAATGTCTGTCTCTGGTAATTAAATAATGAGGGTAAGTATAATTGTAAGGAATAAAGAGATTAAGTGAATAGCGCATTTTTCTTCCTAAGCTTTTGCAGTCTGTGCATCACTGATTTATTTCTAATGCTCTCAGTCTCAGATTGTGCACCAGGGTGTGAAGAGATGGAGTGATTCGCTGGAGCTCCAGCGGAGCGGCTCCAAGCTGTCCCTTCATTTCAGCCAGGTGACCCTGCGGAGGGGAGGGTGAATATGAGCCGGGCCTGACTGGTGGGATTTCTCCGAAAGAGCCCCGGCAGCTGAGGGCGGAGGGGGCATCGGCGTGTACGAGCTTTGCCCTCGGGTGTCCTGCGGAGAGGCCAGAGTGGGAGTCAGCCCTTGCACCAACAGATTACCGAGGTGCTGGAGTTCTAGAGAAGGGAGCGGAGCTGGGGAAAGGTCTGGAGCAGAGGTGTGATGAGCAGCTGAGGGAGCTGGGGAGGCTCGGCCTGGAGGAGGCTCAGGGGGCACCTTATTGCTCTTTACAACTCCCTGACAGGTGCAGCTAGGTGGGGATCAAGCTCTGACCCCAGGAAACCAGCGTTAGGACGAGAGGGCGCAGTCTTAAGATGGACCAGTTTAGCATTAGGAGGAATTTCTTCACAGGGTGATTGGACATTGGAATGGCTGCCCAAGGCGATGGTGGAGTCACTGTCCCTGGAGGTGTTAAAGGAAAGACTGGACGTGGCACCCAGTGCCATAGTGGTGTTCGGTCGTGACTGGACTCGATAATCTCAGAAGTCTTTCCCAACCTCATTGACCCTGTGAGTGGGTTACAAACACGCTCAGTGTGCGGAGCCGACCGCTCCCGCCGCCACCAGCGCCGGCCCGGCCCCGCGCCCCTCAGCCCCTTCCCTCCCCTCGGCGCGGGGCGGGGCCGTGCGCAGAGCCGTGCGCAGCGCCACGTGACTGGCGGGAGGCCGCGAGGGGCGGGGCGGAGCCGTTCGGGCACCGCCCCCATGCGGAGTGGGCGGGGTCTGCCCCGCCGGCGGCGCAGGCGCAGTGCGGTCTTCGCCCGGCCGGCTGTGGGGAACCCGGAAGTGCCGGGCGGTGCGGCCGCCATGGGGCTGTTCGGGAAGACCCCCGAGAAGCCGCCCAAAGAGCTGGTGAGGGGCTGGAGCCGCCGAGGCGGGGCTGGGGGGCGGCAGGGGCCGGGAGCCTGAGGGGGGAGTGGCGGCAGGGCCGTGTGGCGTTGCTATGGCGTCGGGCGGGGACTGCGGAGGGGCCGGGCTCGGCCTGGCCCTGGCGCAAGCTGCACCTGGCCCGGGACCGGGCCGGTGGAGACCTCACAGAACCTTTCATTGTCTGAAGGGGCCCACAGGGAAGCCAGAGAGAGGCTTTTTGAGGAACTGGAGCGGCGGGACAAGGGGGAATGGGTGCAAGTTGATAGAGAGGAAATTTGGGTTAGATACTAAGAAGTCATTCTTCCCTCTGAGCGTGGTGAGACACTGGAACAGGCTGCCCATGGAAGCTGTGGCTGCCCCAGGCCTGGAAATGTTCAAAGCCAGGCTGTATGAGACCTTGAGCAACCTGGTCTAGTGGAAAGTGTTCCTGCCCATGGCAGGGAAGGTTGGAACTATATGGCCTTTAAGTTGCCTTCCAGCCCTTTAACATTCTATGATTCTAACTTCTCTTGCAGACACAGCATTAAAACTAGGAAACAGTAGCTGAAGTGTTGGGACTTGTAGGGAGAAGATGAGTCTGTAGACAAGCTGTGTGTTTCTACAAACAGCTTTCTGATGGAACAACTTTCTGATGTCACAGTGAGATGAAATAATCAAGACAGACACTGGTAGATTTCACTGTGGCCTTTCATAAGTAGCTACGAATATGTTAGTGAAAAAATCTGCTGTCTGGTGAGAGGAAGATCAAATAGGTTAGAGTAACTGGAAAAGCAGTTGGGGAAGGATGACAGGCACACAAGTTGAAGGCTTAGACAAGTTGCAGTGTCAGATGTTCCCTGGTGCTTTGGGAAGCTGAGTCCCAGGGGAGCAGGTTATGGTTGTTGCTTGTCGGGTGAGAGAATCAGATGAGGAATGTTCCTTTGGGAGTGTCCTTTCCCTTCCCTGCCTGTGTCAGAGCACTGTGTGGACTGGGTCAGTCTCCTGTGTCCCTGAGTGTGGTACAAGAGACCCCAGGGAGGGCTGGGGTTGGGCACTGCTGCTCTCAGGGGTGGGGTAGCAGATCAGACAGCTGTGTAACCCACACACATGGTCATGCTGCACTGAGGACTTCTTGCCTCCTGTCTGAGGGCTGCTCTTTTGCCTTCCCTAACTGATGAGCTTGCCATGTTTTCCAGTAGCAGAGTCTGTGGATCATCTTGGAGCTCTTGGAGGATGGTGCCATCCACCTTGAACCTTTTTTTGGTGGTGCACAGCAACAGGACAAGGAGCAGTGGCCATAAACTAAACCACAGTAACTTCCACCCTTACATGAGGAGAAACTTCTTAATGCTGAGGGTGGCAAAGCCCAGGAACAGCTGCTCAGGGAGGTTGTGGAGTCTCCCTCTTTGGAGACATTCCAAACACACCTGGACGCATTCCTTGTCAGGGGGTTTGGACTGGATGGTCTCCAGAGACCCCTTCCTAAGCCAGTGATTCTGTGAATCTTTGCAGAAAACCCTGCAAAGGCAGTATGGAACAGATACAGGGAGAGGTGATGTGAGTCTCTTTGCTCCTGAGCACTCCCTTGGGGTGCAGGCTGGCATGGTGACTTCACAGACCTAACACTGATATTGAGAAACCCATTAATAGTTAAAACTTCCTTTCCTCCTGTGCCTAACTACAGCTTTAGAAAGAAAAAGCAGTAGTTGTTTCTGCATCCTGGCTGATGGAGAAAGAGCACTGCTTAGCTCGTGTCTGCCAGCAGCTGTGCACAAGATACAATCCCTGAGCAGGGCTGGAGGGAGCCATCCAAACTCTGCAAGAGGTGGACGATGATGGGAAGGGGTTGAGATTTTTGTGATGGCAATCATTTGCCCTCAGTTCTTTTGTCTGACCACTCTGATGAAGTGAGATAATTTATTTATGATCAATACAAGGCAAATATCTTCAGTCCTTGTGAAGAGCTGGTGATGCATTTCAGCCTGTCTAAAGCTGGGGATTTATTATGCTTTTAATGCCGTGTCTGGATCATTTGAATTTAAAAAGTGACCTTTTTCTCCAGTGTAGTCTGAGTTGGCTCTTTTCAGCTTGAGGTCTTTGCTGGCTGACTCTGGCATGATGCAGTGCTGTGAGAGTGATGTTTTTGTTTAGATCAGGAGTGGAAGCAGAGTTGCTTCATCAGCATGGAGTTGTGCTCAGGGTAATTAACTATGCTCAGCTGGACCACATACTCCTGTTCCCAGCATTGCTGCCTTGTGCTATGGTTCTTATCCCTGTCACTGTGTCCTGTGTGAGATGGGCAGTGTGGCTTCCTTACAGCTCAGCAAATTGCTGTCTCATGTAGCTGGGAGCATGGAGTAGCCTGGATGAGTCAGTGGGATTTGCTGCTCCTCTTACACAAAACAGGAGGTGAATTGGGAGCACCAGGGAAGGTGTAAGCACCCAGCTCTGCCTCCAGGACAGTCGTGTCAAGCAGCTGATTCCTGGCAATGCTAGGGATGAGCTGTGGGAGGGTTTTCTGCTGTCAGAGTAAGCAGGGACTGATGACAACACACAACCAGTCTTGCTTTAATGGTGTCTTTGTGCTGGGCTGTGCATCCCAGAGACAGAAGCTGCAAATCCTGCTGTGGTTCATTAGACAGCTGCTGATTGTGCTTGTACAGGAAGGCTTGTTGTGTGTTGGTTTGTTCTAGAATACGAGTCGTAGAGCAGATTTCTGGTAGGTGTTACATTTGAGACAGGACAGCTGGCCAGCCAGAGCTCTGTCATGTTTTCCTTCAGTTCCTTCCCCTGCTCTTTTCCCTCTCTTGTAGTCCATACTCAAAAAAGGGACTTTCTTAGCTTTCTGTCAGTGTGAGGAGTGACTCTCCAGGATATATTCTTCTCTGCTCTGAAGAATGAGAGGGGAGGCTACAGTCAGTCCTGCAAGGGTTTGGGTTTTTTTCCCTGTAAACCCAGGATTTAACTAAAGATATGAGAGCTTTCTAAAACCTGTTAGAAACTTCTGCACCTCTGTCGGGCTTTGGGTTTTATGTGAGACTTTCTAAGCTGATTTTGTACTTGACCACCTCAAATGGTGGCTGCTGTGTGCATCAAAACCTGGTCTTGTTCACCATGACCAAGAGAAAGTCTTTTGAGACTGGTAAAAGTCTAAATCTTTTGCTTTGCTGGGCTTGTGCACTGAAGAGAACTTGCTTTACAAGATTTCAGTGCACAAGGTCTCTTCACTCTGCTTCCTTAGAGGGGTCGTTGGGGCAAGTGGAGCTCCCCACCTCCTGGGTGAGCCAGAGGATTTGGAACAGAGAGATCTTGGCAAGTGCCAGGAGGGAGCTGTCGAAGAAGTGGCTATGTTTGAACTCCACCAAAGGCAGGGGAAGGGAAGCTGGAGGGCAGAGGGACCTGAGCAGGAGGTAGGAACAGCAGGAACCTCATGATGTTGAACAATGCAAGGTTGTGCAGGTGGGACAGCCATCCCTGCACACAGGAATGTGCAGCCTGGGGCTGGCTGGGCATCAGCTCTGTAAGAAAGGATAATAAACGAGTTCCCAGAGCACCTTTGCAGCAATGAAGGCAAACAAGGCAGAGTTAGGAAGCTGTAGTCACAGTGTTGAGTGTTCAGTCACTGTGCTAGTCAGCAGTAAAGAGGCCACATCTGCAGAAGTGTCCCACTCTGAGCACACAGTTCTGGAAGGATCTCAACAAACTGGGGAAGTGTGGCAGAGGATCATCAGGATGGAGGAGAGCTGGAGTCTGTGATGCAGGAGGAGTGGCCTAGGGAATTGGGCTTGTTCTGGCTTGGAGAAGAGAAGGTGGAGGAGCAAAGGTCTAAAGCCTCTCAGTGCCTCTGGTGGGGTTGTAGTCAAGACAGAGACAAGTACTTCTGAGGTGTGTCCAGTGACAGGAGTGGGGCTACAGCCACAGTTGGCCAGAGAGTTTTGAATTTAACATGAAAGGCCAGGTTGGATGGAGCTCTAAGCAATCTGGTTTAGTGGAACATGGCCCTGCCAAGAGCAGGGCATTGGAAATAGATGGGCTTTAAGGTCCCTTCCAACACAACCCATTCCAGGATTCTATGAGGAAAAGTCTCCACACAGGAGTAATTTAAATTGCATGTGCTCAAAGTGGCTGTGAAGTCTCTGCCCTCAGTATCAAAACTCAATGGATGAGACCCTGAACAACCTGTCTGAAATCTGAACTTGATCCTGCTTTGAGTAGGGGTTGGCTTAGAGACCTCCTGGGGATCCTCCTGACTGACATGGCCAGGAGCACTCATGGGGCTGTCCTTATGTGCCGAAGTCTGTCCCTCCTGCAGAAATCCCCTGTGGCAAGTTCCCTCTGTACAGTGACATGGCTGTGATGTGGGAAGTCAGCCAGGCAGTGAGCGTCTGACTCACAAATCA
>VZUA01104095.1:5892-17531 GCA_013401035.1 Horornis vulcanius
GGGTGGTCAGCATGCCATGTGCAATTCATAATGCATATTACCTTAAGTATTCCTCAGGGCTTGACCCTTAAATGTGAAAGGAATTTAAAAAATGGTTAGGACAGAAAGGAGACAATACCTTCTATATTTTCCTAGAATAATTGCCTTCAATTCAGCCTTATTCCTGTACCACATCAGTGCATAAAGTTAAAAAATTCAGGGACACATTGAAAGACAACTTTCTAATTGAAAGAGTTTGTTTGTAAACAAAGGGGCTGTCAAATCATTGTTAAAAAAAAATTGGAGTACATATTTGTTGTGATGAACACATTAAAAAATATCTCTTTTAATAGTGTTGGGGAAACAGTGGAGCTGTACTTTCTCTGAATTAGCAGGTATTTAGACAAACCTGAGACTCACTAANGAGTTTATGAAAGGTGAGATAAAGCATAACTTCTATATTTCATACTATTCCCGTCACTTTCCCATGAGTACTCAGACGACTGTGATATTTGTACATACTGATGTTTGAGAAGGAGGTTTTGCTCATAAAAATATGAATAATGATGTTTTTAAAATCTTTTCATTCAGAGAGCATGTGCTGCCCAGTTTACTCATGAACAGTAAAGGATACAACCAAAGATGCCAAGCTAAACACAGAAAAGTCAGAAAGTGACAGAAATAGTTAAATAATCCTTTTCAGTGCCTTTTCGTATGTGCAATATTAGATAATTTTAATTATCTAATCCTAAGCTTTTTTTGTCCCACAGATATTCCAGAATGTCATGTTATAAGACCTCAAAAATGCCTGTTTTCTTTATTGTAATTTTGATTTTGCTTAGGGGCATTTTTTGTTTTGCAGGTCAGATCCCTGGTGTTTCTGAAATATACAGCAAGGAGGTTAAGAGCAATCCAGGCACAAACCCTTCCCCTGACCAGAGCACGGTGGGGCCAGGATGAAGCTCAGCTCTGTGTGAGCCCTCATGCAGCACCACATCTCTCCTGTCTTCAGCAAAGAGTGGCCAAACTTTCCCCTTTGAGCATTGCTCACAGGAAAGAGTGATTTAAATATTTATTCATGGTATGTAAACTGTGGAACAGAAGCAGTTCTTCAAGGCAGAATGTATGATTTCAGTTCAGCATGAAGCAAAATAAATGATTTCCAAAATAATACATCCTCTAAGACTTTTTGATACCAATTAGGGTAATTTTTTACTTGCACACCATTAGGATATAAATCCTAGGCCACATAAATGTTTAACAGTGCTGTCAGCCCAAGGGAGGTTAGCAAAAGTCTACTGGTAACAAGAGATACACCTTAATCTTCTCAATATTTTTATAGCTGCTGTTGAAACGTGTAAGAGACCATTCTGATCCAATTTCTGCCACAGCTTCTGAAGATTTACAACAAATGAATGTTTTGCCAAAGGTAATTATTCTAGGAAAAACTCTATCAGTTTAATGGGGGAAGAAATTGAGTAGAATGCTTATTTTTTATGCTTCAAGGGGTCAAATATCTGCTCTCATTTGAGTGACTGGTTTGGGGGAGGTGTGTGCAGTTAGTTTTCAGTACAATCTATTTTATTCAGATATGAGATCAACAACACAAAAGAGGGAAAATTTGAGCACTGCATATTGTATAACTAGATCAGGAGGAACATATATTATAAATTATTTTCTTTAAGGAAAATATTTCCATTGTCCACAAGAGGTGATCACTGTGCTGAAATAAGGCTTACCCCTTTCCCCTTCCTTGACAAAGCCTGGTTTCAGTTTTACAAAAGAGAAATAGTGAGAGGGAAGTTAAATGATTTGCCCAAGATCACATAAAAAACTGATAGTGGAATCAGAAATTGCACCAACATTATCTGGTTCCCTGAAAGGTTTAGGTACTAATGTGCCCACTTTTCCTATATATTTCTTTTTACTTCACGTTTGTGTTTGACATTTCAGGCAGTATATTTCTATGTCCTTTCTTTGTTAATCCTCAGAAGCTTTACAGAGTCACAATAGCAGGACACAGACCATATCAAATATCTGCCATGTACAGAGCAATAGCTGCCTTCACACAGGGCCCAGAGTTAAGCAACAATAAATTAACACCATAACCAATAATTCTACTACGGCTACTTGATGTAATATATATGTCAGCCAGAGGACTGATGGCTAACTTCAAATACAAAGAAAAACAATACAAGGGCTTGGGGCTGGGGTTTTTTCAAAGTCTTTTGTATTCATTAGCGTGGTTTTACAGCAGATAATCAGCTAACTGGATTTGTTCATAACAGTCAGCCTCAAACAGCTCCCAAACTCCTAAGAATAAAGGAACTGGAAAACCTCTTATCTGTGTGACACAAGAAAAAAAAGTGTCATTTTTAATCTTCTCTTTCTAGCCCAGCACGGCAGGCAGTGTGACAGTCTCATTTGGCCTCTGTGGTCAAATGAACACGACAGCTGAACTCACTTGTAATTCAGCAGGGCAATGAAGGATGGGCTTGGCAGCTTTGCTGAACTGGGACTGTGTAGTTCAGTGTTTCTCAAACCCTTTTGAAGCTGGATTGCCCCAAATGTCTTGCCAGTGGATACTCTGAACAGAGAAGGACGAGGTTCATGGACCCCTTGGCAGGTGGAATCCAGCATGGGATTATCTTCAGCATGAGGCCCTCCCTGAGGACTTGCTGCACCCAGTACAGCCCATCCAGCCTGAAAACCTCAGTGACACAGAGCAGGGGTTAAGAGCCTGATCACACAAACTCAGCCAGGTCAAGACTCCTGCCAGCCCTTGTAGGATTCCTAAACTCCAAAGCATTCCCCAGACAAAGAGTACCTGGGAACCATAAAAGTGGTAGGTCTAGCCTAGAAACACAAAACAAAACCTTATGTTGGGAGGAAAGGGTTGAAAACACAAAGATGTCAAAGAGGTAAATTCACTCAAGTGATCTTGCAGCTGAGAATGCTAAAAATGCCAGAGTGGGGAAACCCCAGTTACTATGCCTAGTGTAGTTCATCCTCTCCCTGTTTTCAGAAGTAGAATTCCAGTGTAGGGGTAACACACTTACACATACACTTGGGCCTCCTGATGGAGAGAGAGAGAGAAACCAGAAGCTCAGAGACCATAAAAGCACAGCCTTGTGATAAACTGCACAGCCATGAATGCAGTGCAGTATTGATACAGTGGGGCAGGCAGGGGCTCACACACACTCGTTGCTAGGACAAACCAAGCCTGCAGCAGCCCATGTCCTCGTGTGCCTGTGGGCACAGGCATCAGCTGAGCCTGATGTGTCCCCATGTGTCTCTGCTGCCTGGAATTGCTAATAAGGTAATGAAATAAATCTACTCCTTGCATTTCAGCTGTGGTTTGCTGGTCACCCTGGTTACCTGCATCTGTGGTTTCACATACCTTGGAAACAGCATCAAAAAGTCACATGGGATTGAACATTGAAGATTCTGGAGTTACCCTCTGTGTTTTGATTTGCCAGAAGAACCATTATTTTAGATATTTGTAGGTGTATCACTTTCAACATGTTTAATAAAATAAAGTCTGCTGCACAGACCAAGGTGTTTTTTTTTATGGTTGTTTCAGCATGCTTTATTCCACCTTGGCATAGCAAGTTTCCCTTAAATCAGAGATTGGTTTCAGTACTTCATTTCCACAGGGCAGTGTAACTTCAACTTATTATTTATGTATAATTGCAGTTTGCCTGAATTAGACTGTAATTACAGCCCAGAACCCACAATTCTGCTTTCATTTCAACTTTCAGCAATTTATTTTTATTATTATTTTTTTCTTTTATTGTTGAAATTTAGTTTCTATTTTTTCAGGTTCTTTTGCTCTGAGTAGAAAACCAGATGAATCTTTCTGGAGCTATGTGTGTAATTTAGGCTGTAATGGAAAAGTGTGTCAGCTTTATCAGTTTTTCTTGGATCTTATAACAAAACGTGGCAAGCTTATTTCTTTTCTGAATTCCTTCCCCCTCTTTTTAAAACATAAATTGTCTTTCCTTTTTTTAATGCAGACAGACAATGACCTTGTACTTTATATGGAGTGCTTCATCCTTGTAATTTCAGAGCACTTTATAAATAGATAGAAGACATCAAAGAAGAAAAAGAGTGCTCAAGGGCAGAAGCATCACACCATGGCTCTTATTGAGGTAGTAAACCATCCTTTACTTAAAGGGACCATCCCCTACATCTTTTATTTGTTAATAAAGTTACTGCCTCCTCCAATTTACCTCATGTGTCAGGGGACTAAAAGGAAAGTTGAATCAATCAGTAAATTTCACAGGAGAAAAAAAAATTAGGCTTGATTAATTTGCTTATTACTGTAGAATTTCACCTTTAGAGTCTTTCAGCAAAAAGAAATAGCCTGAAACATCACATTCCCCACAAAAAAAGCCCACCATCTTTCAGCCAAAATGAAATACATTGAAATAGAGTTTCAGGACAGAGGTTTTGCAAAGCTGCAGGTCCAAACTGGATTTGGCACTTGATATTTTCTCTATTTAGATACCGGCTTAAATGAAATTCTTACGTCTAGATTGATCACTTTATGTCAGTCCAAGGAAACTTTAATATTCAAAAATAAAGTGAAACCTGATTATTACGTAAGTGTTTTACATTCAAAATGTGGTTTATTGAATAACTGTTTTGCCAGGAAACAAACTCCTTTTGCTAAGAGACATGGTACTGTGCTCTTCACCAGCACACACCCATTGAAACAAGCTGCAAAGGAATCTCCAAAGATAAGATAGTAGAAGAATGTTGATACCCACTTTGTGATTACCAACATTGGAGCGTAATCTGAATTGCAACATCAGTATCTTCACTCTTACAAAGCTTCACTGGCAGTTCAATATCTATGGGTAACTAAGACTGTTGCCCAATCAAAATCTACTTATCTAAACAAATATAAAACCAGCTCTTCCAATAAAATATTTCCCCTTAAAAAGTGGCTGCTTTCCATGAAATTCAAAATCAAATAACAAAGAATTTATAGTCTTAAGATACTCTTAGAGTTCAGAAATGCTGGTGTGGTGCAGTGCAGGTCACTCGCATTTCTGGTGCCACAGGTTCAGACCTCTTCTTGCGCAGAAGAGCAAGCTGCCAGGATCTGCAACCATGGTGGGGAGGGTTTCATCCCTTAGGCTAAGCATGGTCATGAGCTGCCTCTACTTCTCAGAGTATCATGTGGCATTTTCTAATCAAAATATTCTACTTTTTGATCAAAATGCGTTGTTAGACTGTCACATTTTTTTATAGTCAGAAGAAAAGAAAATGGTGGATTAAATGAACCCAAATGTGCTGCTGTTTATCTTCTGGACTGAATAATTTTATCAGGATCATCAAATTTCCATGAAACCTGTGTTTGTGCTTGCTGTGCTGATGCTAACAAAAACACCACCCCCACACACAAATTGCTTAGCTCAGAGCTGGGACATTCTTACTGAGAGCTGACCTCAACACAAGCCGGACATGCCATGAATGAGGAGCCCTTTTGTGGCTTCCCTTGGGGTGGTCTGGAGGATGGATGCCATGGTAGAAGAGAGATTTCCATCTTCCTTTCAGGGAGATTTGTGCCCAGCATCTCCTCTCCCACACAGGGCAGCTGTATGGCTTGGGGTGGTGATCTTTACTCCACTAGATTTATTTTACTTCCTCAGCTCTAGGACATTTCAAGCCACCTTTTTTTTTCTTCTATTCCCTTGAAAATCATCTAACCACAAAAGGTGAAAAAAAGAGGTTTTAAAGAATTCAGAACAAATTTACACTGAAGCCACTGCCCTAGCAAGAAAATAAATATTTGTGGCCATGTCTGAGAAATGCATGACAGTCCCCTAATCTGGTTGCCAAGCCTGAAGGCAGAGTTTTGGTTCCTGGCCCCTCTGCAGCCTGTGCAAGCAGCTGACGAGGGCTGTCTCAGAGCAAATATTTGAGGTTTGGCAAGAATACAGTGCTCTCCCGTTGTTTCCTGGATGACATGTTTGCTCTGAATGAGCTCTTGGAGCATCAGGGTAGTACAAAAACATTTTGGGATAAGATCTCATCCAGAATATATGCAGGATCCAGCGACTACTTCCCTGGATGGTTAAGAAAGTGGGAGATTTTTTCTCCTGCGAGACAAGTTTATCTTGTTGATATATCTGGTTACTAATTCTATTATGAAGATAAACAGAACTGTTCACACTGAAGGCTAAACTTGTAAGTATTGGAAGTGAGGAACTCAAATATACAAGATAAGAGAACAAAATGAAGGAAAGGCAAGGTAATAAATTATAGCAAGGACAAATATTGTGTTTTATTAGCAGTGATCTCAATTTAAAGAATCCCAAACCATGTGTGGTCCCAAACTCTAAACAGAGGCACTTAGCAAATGCCATGCAAGGAATCTTGAGTTAATGTCAGAGCCCTTCAGTAATAAACAGTGCAATCTAATCAATAGCTGCTTTCTGAGCAAAAATGGGGTTAATGACCTGGGTCATCCACCACAAGGGTCTCATGTAGCACTGTATGGGGGGCAAGGGCTGTTGTAGTTTTTAACACCCCCTGTAATGTTTCATGAAGACAATTATTTACTCTACAGCATCAAAAGTTGTGTCATGATTTATACTGACCAATTAAAGGCAATGAGATTTGCCAATGGAAATCCTGAAGCATCTTTTCAGTAGAGTAGAATGCATCTGTATTTCTATTAAACTTTTTATAGCCTGCTGCAGGATAGTTTATTCACACACTTTGGAAATATTAGTGCTAAAATTCAAAATACAAAATCAGAAAATTAATTAAAAGACTGAAATATGCAATTTCAAACCCAGGTGGAGGCACTGCCTTGCAAACATCCCACTTCCTTTCAAGCCCTTAACAAGCCTGTAAGTAACACAGAGCAGCTTAGATCCACTAACAGAAACAGAGCCATACAAATGGATTTATAAAAGAAAGGAGAGGTATTGTTCTTTTACTAATTAAAAAATCCTGACTAAAGCCACCAACTCAAGCTTTGGAATTGCATTAGAGTTTTAAATAAGGTTTGGGAAGCCTGGTATAGCCCACAGAGCCCAGTGCTGCAGAAGCCACAGCAGCAGCTCAGTCCCCGTGAGGGAGGTGAGGAGGTCCTCTGGGGCTGGCAGCAGGGCCAAGGGGACTGACAAGAGTGACATCTAAATCCAGAGCCAATGAAGGCACAGGAAGTGTGGGGATGTTCTCAGAAATCACTGTCTGATACAGACAGACAGTGCTAAAATTCCTGCTATTTTCAGTTGTATTGGCTAACTCCACCTTACAAGACTCTTGCATGAGTCAATAAATAACAACTGTTATCCAAAACCAACAAAAGTGTCATGAGGGTCTCACCATGATGATGGTCCCAGGACATAAATAAATTTGGCACATGAGACTTAGTTGCCACAGCTCAGCACAAGAACCAGTTCAGCCATCAGTTTGGTTAACACAGTGCTAAAAGCACAAGCCTTCAGCTCCATCCTCTCTAATTCAAACAATTCCACTTAAATCAGTGGCTCAGATCAGAAGAAAGGAGTCATATCTCAAGCCCTACTGTGATGGAGCAGTGTGGGGTTGCAAGCACTGGAGTTCTCATTGGAGCAGTTGTTTTTTAATGCTGCACTTCATCAACAGCTTCACTTGAGATTTGAGGTCTGGCCAATACTGAATCCTTCTATTTTACTCAGCAGAGTTCAACTTAACAGGCTGAATTCTAAGAGGCCCATTAAAAGTAGGGGAAAAAAAAGCAGAACTTGAAGTCTCATGACCTTAAACCAAATAATCTTGTGACACCCAATATATGTAGAAAGAATAGTTTGCAGAAACATGTGATTAGGGATAGAACAAAACAAGAGTGGAAAGGAAGAATGAGGGAAGCAAGCAGAAAGGCAGAAGTTTATTCCTCTGCAGTGGGTAACTCAGCCATAAAGACACCTGGACTGGGAAGTGGAGCTTGCAGCCTGTCTGCTTCATTCATAACCTAAAAAAAACCCAAAATCCAGAACCAAAACCCATTTCCCATCAAGCACTAATTAGAAAACATACTCATATTTCATTGAAGTTGGTCTTTATTTTCTACAAACTGAGCTCAAGATCAGAAATCTTAATATGGGTGGAAGAAAAAAAAAACAGGATTTTTTTATGTGTAAAAGTCTCATTATTTTAATCCAGCCAGTTTCATGGTTTTGGCATTTGGGTTTACTATACTAAGACTTGAATTAACTATACTAAGATATGTGAGGGCAGCACTCATGCTGAACAATCACATGTGCTACCATATGTAAAATGGCAGATTCATTTTGCTAGATTCATTTAAAAAGGGAATTTAACACTGTTAATTGCAAGGATTCACCTTCATCAGAAAAAAATTAGCTCAGAACACTGCCTTACTTCCAGGCTGCAATTAAGAGCAGGAACAGCAAGTCTGTGATTTCTACTTTCATTAGAAAAAAATATCAGGAATTCTATTTTGAAAAAGAAAACAAGTCTACAGAATATCCTTAATGTGCCACTGCTTGTTTTATTGCTCTAAATTTTAGTTTCTACCATTCACAGAGGTCTGTTCACAAAATAAATGAAAATATACTTCATGGTATCCATGATAGTTTGTATGTATTTCATCATAAACACATCCATTTTTTAACATCTAGTGTCTAATTTTATATTTATTCTCCTGTGCTCACAGTAAATTATGAAGACCCCTTTGCCTTTTATAAATGAAGACATGTTTTTTTGCATATAACACAGTAAATTTGATGCTGATATTGGTTCTTACCCAGTTAATATCCTCCAAAAGTCATTACCCTCCTTTACCTTGCCACAAGTTTTTCCATTTGTGCTTTCAGCAAGGTGAAAGACCTTCCATGTAGGGAATTTGTGCCTGCTGAGGTGGGTGCTTTGAGGAACTGGTTAAGAGACACAAATCTCCCAGGCTCACTGCTGACCCTTGGGCTTGCAGATGTGAAGCCTTGAATTTGTACACTAACAGGTTAGGAAAGCAAAGGGTTTCAAAGGTTTGGGATTCAGGTTCTCACAAGTGGTTGAAGGACTGAGACTGCTCCATAGAGGCTGGTGGAGCCTGACCTGCAGCAAGCCCAGCTCAAACTCCTCTCAGAGTGGGCTTGTTATTACTGTTGTGTGTTTCACACCCCACCAAGCTGCTAATGGGCAAAGAGGATAAACCTAACCTGCACCAACATTACAACCCAGTAAAATAATATAAAGTAGATGATAAAGGTGGAGAGATAAAGAAAGATAAAGATGGAAAGATTAACACACACAACTTTCTGTGTGGTGTGAATGAGAGCAGATGGGACCTCTGGCATCAACCAAGCAGCCACCAAGGGCAGGTCCAGCACCACCACCTCGATGGCTTAAAAAGCATGCTGTCCTAAAAGTCTCTAGGCTTGTCTATAGAAAATGCCTGAATATAATTGCTTGAAGAATACATGCTGTAAATTCAGTTTCTAAGCACACAGCATGTGAAACTTGCCTTGAAGCACCCATTCATGTTTCCCATGCAACTCAAGGGAAACGTGGGGTCTCTGGTATCATTGATACCCCTTTAACTTCTCCTTTTGGTCCATTACACAGCTTTTTTTCTATCTCTATAAACTGTGGTAGGAATTTGTTCTCTAAAAGACTATTTTTTCTTAAAAACAAGAAGCTTTTTGCAGTTTGTCAGTCAATGATTTTGCTTGTGCTTAAAATCTAACAAGCAGTTTTCTGTTCTGTATTACTATTTATTTTGAACAGGTTGACAAGCATACACTGATGGCAGACATAGCTTTAAAAAGCTACATTCTTCCTTTCTTTCCTTTTTTTTTTTAAATTTGCTAGAAATTATCAGTCAGTCACCAGAAATAAAATATTCTATCTGAAATTATTTTAGCCTGCAGATTTAAAAAGAAAACCTAAAACTAATGTTATGAATAAAGGATATGACTGAAATCAACTAGTATGAATTGAATCTAGGCCAAGACTGTCAAAGCAACTCGTAGGCAAGGCTTGGGGTTTAAATCCTGAGTTTTGAAGATTGTCCATTCAGTTCACTCATTCAAAACTCAATAAAAAATAATTTGAGGTGTGACAGAGGAAGGTCTGGCCTGTGACTTCTTGTTACATAATTAAAATAAAGAACTAGTGTCCAATAGTAAGGGTTCTGCTGATGTAGCTGTGGTGTCTCGGTCTACGACTGTCAGTGCTGCAAAACCTCATTTGAAGGATAATAGGTAACAGAGTAAAAAAATGTCACTGTGGCCAGGAAAGGAGAAGACCGTGGGAGGAAGAAGGCAGAGGTACAAAGCAGGATAATCAAACATTTCAGAACATTGCTCAGTCATGAGCTCACAGCAGTGACCTTTTTCCTGTAAAGAGAAGGAAAGGTTAAGCATCAGCCGTGCCTCAGCCGGCCTGGGCTTTCAGCATGATGCAGTTGCTAAGCTCCCCACAATAGGCATCCAAACATATGGATTTAGAAAGCAGTGTGAATCATCCTGGAGTAATGATAACTGAAGAGACATAAGGAATAAAACAAGCAGTCAAAACTCAGTGAGGCACTCTGAAATTTCATTTGCGAATGAAATGGAAAAAAACAAAAGTCCACCCTCGGGTCTCTAAAAATAGCCACAGAAAATTATCAGTTCAGATACAGAGAAACACTCTGCTTCCTCAGGCCTGCACAAAAGGATGCCAGATGACAAAGCCGAGTCAGGTTGTGAGAGGACAGATACATTTGACTCTGTATGTGAAGAATTTTGTGGTTGCACTTGTAAAGGCAGAAATGCTCATCACTCTGAAGCCATGCTTTCATTCAGCAGAGCTGGCTGGCATCACTTACAGTCCAGGGAAAACAGACAGAGGAAAGTTCTCTTTTCATCATGTGTTGTTTTTTTTTTATCCTCAAGCCCAGTCTGTGGCTTGAGCTAAAGCTACTGTGAATATTTTGCAGGTTTTTTTCTGGTAAGACAAGCTGGTCGATGAGAGACCTTGCTGATCGTGAAAACAATGTACAGTTATCTCCCAGCAAGAGTTCAATCAGCTAAGAAATTCACAGCTGGCTTAAAAGGAGAGTCATAGAAGCAGGAGGTAAAGTTCAGGGTAGCAGAGAATTTTAAGAGGTGAATGGGATGGGATGAAACAGAAGAGATGAATGGATGACACTGGGTGCTGGGAGCTGTTCTGCTGGTCACAGTCAAAACAGGACACTCTGCATGAGCCATGGACACCAGCTCAGGGCTGCACATTTCTTGTTTGGTGTGGAATTCACTCCCTGGAAGCACCGAAATTCAGGACATTCTTCAGTCAAGGAGCCGTGGGATCAATTTCGTATGGCCAGGTTTCTCCCGAATAACTACACAACAAGTGATGCAAATGGCAAGCAGTAAAAGTGATGTTTGTCTGTTTTCCTGCTCTCTCACATGGGTTTTTGTGATGAACAGGAGTCATTACAAGCTTTGGAAGTCTTAAAGGAAAGCTGAAAAAAAATTTATATCCTACAGAAAAAAGGGAGATGAATTCACAAGTCTTGCCACCATCCCCTCCAGAGAAGCTGGGTGGAACCACAGCCTTCCAAGGTCTAGCAAAAGAGAGGCATGGAGGAAAGATTTTCTAAAAGCAATGTTAAATTGTATAATTAAAAAATACTTCTGTTTAAACCGGTGTGC
>VZUA01104095.1:17619-35345 GCA_013401035.1 Horornis vulcanius
TTTTTTTTTCAGAGGCTATTCACAGCACCTAAATTCAGTCTGACACCAGCCATGAAGCTCCTGTTTACGATTGCATTGTGGCTTTACTATCACTTGCCCACAGCAGTAAGGTGTTACCACATAAATACAAAAAATACATGATTTTCAAAAGTACTAGCACAGAGCTGACTTAAGAGATAAGTTGACCTTACTAATGAATTCTAGAGGAACGTGCATTTCTAATGAATATCCTCTATTAGTAGGTGCCACAACATCTGTGGTGAATATTTTCTTGAATTTTTCCAATAGGACAATCCTAAGAATATTCCTTTTTGAACTCCCATGGTAAAAGAACAACAGTCTCATAAACCTGTGACAAATTTACTTTATCAGCAGCTCATCAGGAAGAGTAGAGCAGAAAAGTGAAAAACAGTTAAATAGAAGATACCAGTTTTATGGTCCAGATCACATAGTATTTCTCTTAAGCAGATTTCAGTACTGTGCTCAAGTAGTGACAACCATGGAAGAGACTTTATCATTTTCTTAGCTAAATATGCCAGTATAATAAGAATTTTGCAGATTAAAGTGTGAAGATAAGAATAAAACACTGAGTTTCAATGTCAGACATGCATTTTTAGGCCTGTGCAGCAGGATGGTGACATTCACCAGTATTGTCTGAGGACATGGACTTCAGAGAAAACTGAGTGTGGTGAAATGAGATTGAAGGATGCAAACATCAGAACTATTTGTTTGTTTACCAAAGGCTGAGGATTTCATCTAACAGTTCTTGCAGGTGGTGTGTCAGTCTTGAAGGCATGAGAAAGAACGTCAGAGCTGTGGCTCCAAATATAAAATACACATGCAGATTGAGCTTTCCTGCTCACTCACCTAAGAAGCATTTAAGAGCTCAGTACCTCCAATGGGAAAGCTCTAACTTTAAAAAGGTAGGAAAACATGATGGTAAGAAATGCAAGACTAATGGATTTAAGTTCTAAGACAAATCTGGCCTTTTGGTCATATTCTGAGCCTCTTGGAGAATTAAAAAAAAAAATAAATTAGAAGGGCGGTGCCCCTCATCAAGTTAAGGGAATTCTTCAGCTTCACCCAGAATCTGACCCTGCTTGTCACTGCCCAGTTTGGCAGGGCCCACTGGCAATGGAACTTCAGCAGAGAGCACAGTGTCACCCGGAACTGAGACCTAAGCCTGGTCTGTCCCTAACTAACCTGAAAAGCCAAAGCCACAAATGTAATATTTACAGTAGCATAAAGGGCTACCAAAGATTAGAGCAAAATCAGAATAAAGTCTTAGTGATAACAGACATCATCAAGTGATAAATGCTGAGAATTACTGATTGATTTGGCTTGATGGCACATCCCTGTTGAGCTGTGCTGGAGTGTTCCATGTGCAAATCCTCCAGGTTTTCAGGACATAGAATCGTAGAACCTCAGAATGGTTTGAGTTGGAAGGGACCTTAAAGGTGCTTTAGTCTCAATCCCCCTGCCATGGGCACAGTGGAAAGCATCTTCCACTAGACCAGGTTGCTCAGAGCCCCATCCAGCCTGGCACTAACAATGAGATGAAATTCAAATCAAAGTCATACAATGACTTTATGCTGTTTAGGGTTATCCAACTACCTCCAAATTTTCAATGGTAAATATTTAATATTTCTTTTTTTATTATTTTGATTGGTTTGGTTGTTTGCCTTTAACTTGGCTGAGGGGAAGAACAGACAAACTATGAACAGAGAACTGTCAATTTGTCTGTATCAATTTGACTGATCAGGCTAAAAATTAACCTGGTTGCAAGTAAATGGCAATATCCTGACTGCAGGAACTGCTGTACAGTGGTAATGAATTGGGCAAGAAGGGTGCACAGAATCTGTAGCCAGCCTCTAGTGAAACTGAACTAAACTTCATATGGGTTAACTGAAAGTGCAGGTAAATGCATAGGCTGACAGGAGAAGCTTTTCTTCATTAAGCCCCAGGTCTTATCCTCCACTGCCATGTCTAACAAGCAGGAATAGGTTTATTTATGTTCATTCATATGGTCTGACAGATCCTATCAACAAAGACATGCATCTGTGCATACTTTAAAACCTGATCCCACTCTGTAATTGACATAATTCTACTCTAAACCAAGACCAACTTAGCCCTCTTTGCACACAGCCCTTCAAACATCATGGAACTGGGAAAAAAAAAAAAATAAAATAAAAAGGGGGTTGAAATCAGCTCAGCTTTTCAGACTAAGAAATATATATACATATTTCAGTAGGAATGTTCTGTCTGACAAAAATGGAAATTTAAGATTGAACAGCAGGTCCAAATAAATAAAAACTGCACACTGAAAATCATCTCTGTGGTTACCACCTCTGAAGTTTCAAGTGTACAAGAGAGAGGTGAGTGATGCTCAGAACTTGTGTTACCCAAGGGTTTCCTCAGCCACATTTACTCAACAAGAAGAGATCCCTTCTCTCTGGAAGAGACCACCTTGCCCCCTCTCCCAGAAATGATGAGGTGGTATAGAATAAGCTCCAGGTCCTAGCTGTGACCTCTCCTGGCTACCGCAAAAATTAATCCTGTCCTGGCTGGAACCAGGACAGTACATTGCTTTAAAATCAATATACAGCAGTTGGGTTTATGCTTTAACATGCTTGTGATATTTGTTTGCTGCTCATGAGTTACTTAATGCTCCCTCATTCTTTCCTGGATGCCATCATGTAAATGACTCTTGGTAAGCAACACTAAAAATAAGATATGAAATCATAGAAATAATGAAAGCTAAATTACTTGTATTTCATATTAGAGGATGGTTGGTTGCTGGGAGCTGATAGCTTCCTCAGGAGAGGAACACAAGTGGAGTGTAAAGGCAGCAGATCCTGCAGAGAAGCATCTTGAGTTGGACTCGAGGATCCCTGTGGATCCCTTCCAGCTCAGGATATTCTGTGATCTGCTCTGCTGTGGAGTAGGTGAATTTCATCTTGGCATCATGTGCTGCTGTGAACTCCACACATAAGAGTCCATGCTGAATCCAGCTTCAAAATCCTTCTGCCCACACCACAGACTCTCAGCTCCCAATGCAAAGACATGTGAGCCAACCTACAGATCCTCAGTGTGCTCAGTGTCCAATGGCACTCGCAGTGTTTCTAGAGAAAGAAAACCTGAAACACCATCCCTGTTTGCTGGGCCAAAGACAACATCTCTCTGGCTGTGCTGCTAGTTGCTTGTAAACATTGGAAGCTGAAGAAGGTTTCTGGGGCTAAACATATTTTGAGGGTATTTAGGCTCTTATTCATTTCCAATTTCAATATAAAGAGAGAGGACTGCTGAAGCAATTAAATAAGTTGATTAGATATAAAATTTCTCATCAGGTTATGTTGAACCAAATATAACAATTCTCAAGAATCTGATTTATAAATAAAAAGTTTGATGTCTAGTCCAGAGACCTTATTTTCTTTGCCATTTATACTAAAAGCGAAATTCAGATATTTTACATAATAATTTCTCTTATATTCCACTTTTTCCCAAGCACTTTAAAATTACCATGAAAAAAAAATTCATTTCCATTTTAATTCCCAATAACCATCTGACATACAGGGTGAAAGGAACTTATCAATAATTAGCAAATAATTTATGACCAAATAAATTTGTAGGCAGCACTAATTTAATAACCAGGCAAGAGGTGACAGTACAAAAAGATTTGTGGAGGTAGCCTCATACCTGAGAGTAGTCAATGACATATTAAATTAAATATCTCTCTCTGGTGGAAACCAACTAAAACCCTAAAGAAAGAATTTATTAAGTCATTTGTCACTGAACCCAGAATTTTCTCAATACACTAGAATTACTGGAAAGTTCATCCAGCTAAATATGAAAGGGCTCAAATGACTCCTGTCTTAGAGATGCTACAACCCTCTTTTTTTTCAGACACAGACCCTAAAAATTAACTTTTCTATGATCCCTTGTGCTCTGCCAACCTTACAAATGCTTATAAATTAGAGCAAAAATACTATTGAAATGAGTGTAGAATTTATCATCAGCACAATAGCAGTATTTGTCATAACAGGAAGACAGATATAAACGTTCCCAAATTGTTATAACTTGGGATAGGAGCAGAATGACACACCTTCCATAACCATGACTGGAAACAGCTTCAATATCTAACTATATGGGGGAAAAAACAAACTGTCTGATGAGCTGATGTAGCATTGGACAGCATTTCCACTTCTAGGTTGCAACAAAACACAACTGTCAATAAAGTCCAAGGACAAAGTGATCTTGCTGTAGAAGACTATAACTCTTACTGATCTTGGCAGGAGTTGTGCCATCTTGTACAAACCCTCAGGCTGGGGCAAACTGCATTTCCAGATTCTTCCCTTTATTGCATATTTCATTATCTCAGCATAATCATTATTGCTATAAATTTTTACTGAAAGCTATTATGCTGTAATAGATCCAATAGACAATTGATTTGAGTGAATGGGCTTGTACACGTGCTGGGCTTTAGGTCTGCCCCATGGAAGAAACAGGCACCTTCTGGAAACACACTTGACAGAAGCCCTTGCACTTCTTTTTGGCAATTTCAGAAAGTGCCTTTAAGTGAGATGGTCAGCTTGTACCCTTCCCTATTTGAAACTTTCTTTCCCTCAAGGGGAGTTGGATAGCCACAGGGGCAGGAATTTGAAGTGCTGAATGTACTTGGAGTCTCCAAAGAAAGCAGAGGTCACAATTTAAGAGAGGAATTGCTGCTGTAGTGCCTCAGGACAGTGCAGTTTGTGTCTGACCCCTCAAAGGGTGAAAGCCTGTGAAGGAATGGCCAGCTCCTCATCAGTTTGAGACTCGTGTGTTGTACCATGACCTAAAGTCAACTGAAAAAAGAGAGACTTTAAAGTCAGCCTTGTTTTGAAATATAAGGGCATATCGTACAATTTTAACCAAATAGCCTTTGTTTCATATATAAACAACAGCTGCTAAACAAACAGAGCCTTCTAAGAATGATTTGTTTCCAAGTCTCTCAGTTTAGAATTAATCTTTCTGGGAAATAGTTATAATGTCACAGCCAATACATTTTTGCCCCATGATACTTATTTTGCAAAATGAAAACCAACAGTTACAGCTTTAAGAGGCAATAAGCACAGCAACTACTTAACAATTTGTTCTTGGCAGGATCTGACCATGTCCCAATACCCTACAGATTAATGTTTTTATAATGGAAAAATGCAGCATTCAGCAGGAAAAGAGATTATTGCTGGCTGGAGTGCAAAGCAGAACATTGCTTCCTCTGTTCACTTCTAGCACAGTATCTCTCCTCAAAGCTGGCTAACCCACCACTTCCAGAAACTTGCAACACAGGCATCCCTTCAAGCTCCAGGCATCCCAGTTGCCATCTTGGAAAATGCTGGGTGGGAGGGACTTTGCACAGTTTTACTTGCAAACTATATTACAGGCTCCTTGTCCAGGAAAAAGCAGGATGTACATCTTTGCCTTCTATCAGCTCAGCTGGCTGAACCATTACTCCAGGACTCTGACCCTTTCCACGTGCTGGATATCAGAGCCAAAGCAAACATGTATGACTAAGGTTTTCACCCTCTGCCAAGTTTGATGATGTGTCTTTTCTCCATGGGAAGAATGACAGCAATTCACAGAACAGACAAATGAAGGGACTTAATGAAGCAGCCCCTGGATCTGGTCCTGCATATCGGTACAGCCGGACCGTCGGTGTCAGTGGCATTCCAGCATCCCTCCTCTCAGCTGGGCCACCACCCCAGCAGCAAGGACTGATGCAAACCCCACTGCATGCCAGGAGGAAGCACAGAGAGTGAGAGACTCTGTCTCTGCACTGAAGCACAGGGCACCAGGCAGAGGCTCATCAGGTCTGCTGTGTGCCAGTGCAGAGCAGGCTGGGGAACCCTGGCAGGCCTCTCATGACTTTTGCAGAATACCTTGCAACGGGTCATGGTGTGGGAACCATTACTCAAGATAATAAACAATAAACAGTATGCTAAAATATCTCAATCCTAATATACTACTATACAACACCACCTTCTGCTGCAGTGCTGCCTCAGCAGATAATTTTGACCCTATGGTTCCATTTGGGGAAATTAAATCAATTTATTCATCAATACACAGTAGGGTTTTTGTCACAGGTTAAGAATCTGTTACAAATTTGTCATTAGCTTACATTTATACTGAGACAAAGAGGAAAATATCCTTTTCCAGCTGTACTTACAACTACATAGTATGGTAAGCAAAGACATTTTAATATGTTTGTGGATTTATGTACATTTTAAACTTCATCCAGAGTGATGCTACTAGGACCCTGCTACTTCAGCCTGCCCTAGACTGACACAGCACAGGCCACTAGCCCATGCAATGAGAACACTGTTTTTGTGGAGATGAATGAAATCAGTGTCAGCCCTTTTGCTGATCAGACAATCAAAGTGAGGCATTTTGTGGCAAAGTTGTGTTGGTGGATAAAGTGTCAAGTAGGGAGTACCCAGAGAGAGCTGGAAATGTTTAGATTAGGACACATTGGCTTTATCTACAGGACAGAGTAAAGTAATTACAGTCAGTGTTTTAAATCTTTTCACAGCAAGTAGGGCATTGACAATTGACCACAGGAAAATCAAATGAGACCTTGGACACACCAATGGTGAGTGTGACAAGGGACATGTGTCTATCATACACATAGAGATTTGCCACATCAGTATGAAAAGCATCTCCTTTTTCAAACTACGGGGTTGTCTGTGCTTAATATGCCTCATCTTGATAAAATAGTTATTGTAAATACACACCAGCAGGGCACACATGGATGATACCAGGAATAAAACTTACCAAGATTGCAGCCAAGCTCAGTTAACCTGGAAGGTTATTAGCCTCTAAGAGTGAGAAATAGCTGACAGTATCTTTAAAAGTGGGGTTTTTTTTATATTAGACATGAACACAGCAGTACAAAACTATGTTGAATGGAAATAAGCCACGCTTTAAAAACAGAAGACTATCATATTTTTAATATAGATTTATGTGACCTGTGCCTATGCAGTGCACCAAAGAACTGTTACAGGATGGCAACGTGGGATTTTCACAGCCTTCAGGCTACAGGCCACGCTAAAAGACTTAAAGGTTTTTCATTTTTTCTGGTTCTACAGAGCTACTGAAGACCCCACAGCCCTTACAAAGGAAAAGGGAAGTTCTGTGCATATCTGTGGTGATGCCTCTTAAATCAATGAAATTGACCTGTGTTGGTAGACCATATGTTCCTTTTGTATTATAGTATTACCAGATAAAACCACTTTGCTAAATGTAATGAGTCACTTTCTTATTTCTAGAAATACAAGACTTCGCTGACTTGGGAAAAAAATCATGAAGAATCCTATTTTACAGCAAAAAAAATTAATGCTTATTTAATAAGTAAATTTATTGCAGTTTGTGGTTTTCATTTCCTCACAAAAACCACCAGCAGAACAGAACTTCTCAATCAAATGCATTATTGGCCCTGCTCCACCTTCCCATTAACAGTGACTCATAAGCTAGTGCTTAAAAAATAAACCTGATTTACTTTAAATAGAAAGAGAACAGAAAATAAAGTCAGCTGAAATATTTCAGGTGCCGAAAAAGAAGGCTGAGGAGCTGAATTTTAATACTGAGTAAGTGATTTGGAGCACAGCTACTGCATCTTCCTAAATACTGTGGTGCTTGCTGTGCAAAGGCTTTCTGCTCTGGGTTTAATGCATGTGACACTTTGCTGATGGGCCCTCCTAGGTCTCTAATGCTGAGCTTTGGATTTAATGCTCCAAACAGTTGGAAGAAAAATGCCTTCCCCTATGAGTGTTAGTTATAAGGCTCTTAGAAGTGAATTGATTGCAATCTCCCATTATTCATCATCTAAGGCATTACACCTGCAGCTCTAACCTGAAGTATTTATGACTCTATCCAACAGAGAGTCGTCTGTGCCAAGCTCCAGGCAAGGTTGGTCGTACCAAAAGGTAGGAATGTAATGAACTATAAAGTTACTAGGAGCAGACAGCTGCTAACTTCTCCATGAGCTGAGGACAAACAGAGCCAGCAGGATAGCAAAGCCCAGCCACTGCAGAGGAAGGAGGAGACAAGTTCAAAGGTGCTGGCTGGAAAGGCTCCAGCCAGGCACATTCACTTCCCTACCAGCAGGGCTGAAGCAGTGCAGGAATCAGCCAGAGTGTAAGAAAAAGGTGAAAACAAGCTTATGTAATATGGACACAGCATGCTACATGCAGAAAAATAGCCTTATGTTTATAAATATTGAAAAGGCACAACCAACAATCCCCTTTGAGACGCTGAGTGTATCAGCTTGGCCGTCGCACAGGCAGGAAATTTGATCAATCCACTTTTTACGTGAAGGAGAGCAGACAATGCACTGCTCATATATAAAGTGTAAATGCATTGCAGGAGATTTCCTCTCCCATTTGCTCCGTGGACTCTGCTACAGGCACTGAAGGTGCCAGAGTAGTCACCATACAGAAGCAGGTGAGAAATTAATCTTCCTGAGGCACTTAACGAACATATGCTTGGTCAGACAGGCTTTACTTTGGGCTTTGAAGTCCTGAGCTAAACATCCAAATCAAAGACAGCTACAGATGGAGGTGCAGAAGGTTTTTGACTCAGACAGCAGTGATTGATTAGCAGGGAGCTCAGTGCTGCACCAGCTGCTCTTGCAAAATGGGTTTTACCAAAACACAACAAAATGGGGTTCATCCCTGCTCAGGCAGTGCAGGTGTACACAAGCAGGGGACATGCTTTAGTGATCAGCTGTTAATATGGAATTTTCCACTTTTGATGAGACCCAGTGTATGCAGGAAGCAGAAGTAATAACACCTCTTGCATCCTTAGAAGCTTCAGCAAAGACCACTGGAGTTAACTGAAGAGAAGGGAAAAGCAAGGTACCTCCATGACCTTCCCTATCCCAGAAACTTTAACTGGCATTGAAGAGCAGACCTAGCAAAACATTCACAATTGCAACACAGCTTGAATCAATGGGATTTTCTGTGTTTTTCTGGTTCTTTTTCTTGTTTTATCCTAAAAGATACTGTGGAGGTTTACCTGATTGCCATTGGCCAAGATTTCATTGACTCAAAAAGGGGCAAGTTCAAACCTGAAACAGAAAAATTACCAAAATATGAGGGGAAAGGACAAAAATGTAGCAGATAAAAGAAGGAAAAATCATGTCCTAACTTTAAGTTACCACATCCACAACTCCTTCTTCCTCCCAATCTTAGCTGAGCAATGCAACTAAACCATGAATTTGCATTTATAGAAGTCCCTTCCTTACAGCAAACTGTAGAATAATAGAATGGATGGGTTGGAAGGCATCTTCAGCAGTATCTGATTCAAACCCCTCTGCCATAGGCAGGGACATCTTTCACTAGACCAGCTTTCTCAGGGCCCCATCCAGCCTGGCCTTGAACACTTCCAGGGCTTGTCAGCCACAGCTTCCCTGGGCAGCACTGTTACAGTGCCTCACAACCCTCACAGGGAAGAATTTCCTCATAATATCAAATCTAAATTTCCCCTCTTTTAGTTTTAAGCCATTTCTCCTTGTCTTGTTACTACATGTCCTTGTAAAAAGTCCCTCTACTTTTTCCCCATAGCCTCTTTAGGTACTGGAAGCTGCTCTAAAGTCTCCCCAGAGTCTCCTCAAGGCTGAACAATCCCAGTTCTTTCACTCTGTCTTCATAGGAGAGATACTCCAGTCCTCTGATCATCTTAGTGGCCTCCTCTGGACTCAATTCAACAGGTTCACATCCCAGAGCTGAATGCAGAACCCCAGGTGGTTTCACCAGGGCAGAGCAGAGGGGCAGAATCACCTCCCTCATCCTTCTGCCCGCACTGTCCAGGACATCTTTGGCTTTTTAGGCTGCAAGTGCATGTTGTTGGGTCATGTCAATCTTCTAATCAACCAACACCCCCAAGTCTTTCTCCTCACATCTTCTCTCACTGTCACAGACTGCACAGAGTGGCAATTGATCTATGTGAATTAAAAGTAAACAATTAAAGAGCTGATATTTGTAAAAGGAATGTTCATAGGGGAAAATCAGCACAATTTTGAAGGAAAAAATGAGTAACTTGTGGCAGCCTGAGGGCAGGAGGAACTGACACGATGTTACTGCACACTTTATGCCCATGCAATATTAATGCAATCACCATGACAACAGTGACATCCTCTGAAATTATACACCTTTACAACTATGGAACATCTTTGAAGGAAAAAAACACACCTACAGCTTGCAGGAAGGTTGCTTTAATCTAAAATCTATCCTCCCTTTTATAAGGATTCAAATATTTCCTCAACATCTCTTTTTTCTAAAGGCTACTGTAAGTTTGTTTCTAATGTGACCTAAGCATAGTCATGGCTGTCTGGTTCTTTTTCCATACTGAAAAATAAATATATGCTCTAAATTGATTATCATTTAAAGGCAGAAAGTCATACAAGAAAAAAAAAAAATGTCTGCACAAAGTAGCTGATCAAAGTCTTCTAAAAATTGAAATATTCAATATGTCAAAACCAATCATGGCTACATCCACCAGACACCCTGCTTAATCGGGGGTTGAGGTAGGATGCATCTTTTACATTTCTATAGTGTTAGCACAATATTTTCAGTGAAGAAATTAATCTGGATCACACTGAGAATAATATGGAACCTACCCTGAATAGCAGGCATAAAGTAATTGCTCAGAAAAGTAATATAAAGGCCACCAGACACTGTGTCGTTACAATGTTATCCTTTTCATAATGTATTCAGAAAAATCAAAATGACATAAGCAGGCTTTAGTAATGATGCCTCACTTCTAGAAAAATGCCTCATGTGAATTGCCTACACTGCAGTACTCTGCTTTTTATAGTCTTGTTACATTTCCTTCCGAGTTGAAATCAGTCTGGGATCCAAATGTACATTCTTCCACTCATTTCCATAGGAAGTGAAAGCATCAAAGTACCTTAGGTCTATTAGAGAGAAAATGAGGTGCTATGAAACAAGAAACAGTGAAAACAAAGTGGTAAGTGCCCTGCCCCCAGTAAAATTTGGGGTAGAGGTTCAAGGTAGTAGCTATTTAACTTTTGTTGCCCTGCTACTGAGGATAGATGCACAGGATAGCAGACTCACTTTGTGCAGTGGCTGAAACCCTCATCCAAAAAAAAATACCTTAATGGCACATAAGAATTCCAATATCCCTGCTTATTTTCATAAAAAGCTGCAGATAGAAAAAAAATAAGATAATGAGAGGACTCCTTGATCTATTAAAATCAAGTTCAAAATTCCAAAACTTATCCAGCTTCACCGTTTCCTGATTGGATACACTCATGGTTCTTCCCACAGGTTTAGTCTTACCAGGAACTCCAGCACAAACACAACACAATCAGAATTTATGACAGAAATCAACACATTTCAGTGTCAGACAGTCACTCTAACACATTGCCAGAACAACCCTGCAATAGGTTTGTCTCTCTTACACTCCAAGCAGATGGTAGGAGCACAGCTCTGGTGGCAGGGGATGCTCTGCCTCCAGAGCCATTTCCAGGCACAGGATGCTGTGGGGCCAGGTGGCTGGTCCTGACCACAGCATTCATCCAGTTGAAACCCTGGACACTGACCTCAGCAATGGACACAGCTACTCATGAGAATTCTCCAGCATCTTAGCTGTTTTTCTCCAACTCCGACTTTGGTTCCATCCTTTGCTTGTCTTGGGAACAAAGCTGAAACCACAGGAGACAGGCTCTGTGCAATTATGTGACCCCATTCAGGGGAATAGACCAAACACTGCCTTTTATTCAATTCCAACTCTCACCATGCTTCTAGTGTTATCTATAGATTTTAGGGTTCTATACATATTCATATTTTGTAGCTTTGTAGAGTGTCAATTCATGGTTATGCATTGACAATGCACAGCTCCTTGTATTTTTCCTGCACCTTCTCTTGGATTTTAGAATTATAAGCTAACTGTTCTAATGCATATTGGAATTCTGTTTAGTCTTATTCTTAAGAAGAAGAAGCCTGGCAATGACATTTTGTTTTCCACTAGAAAGAAGACATAATAAGAAAGCCTCTAGAGCAACTCCAATGGGGCAGAACCTGGGGGGATATTGCCTAACCAACTGCTCTTCTAATGGACAATATTTGTTAGATTAATGAAAACTTGTTAAACTTATAAAAATTGTAGAAATCTGATGCCAGGTGTGCCCATAACCATGGAGGCACCTGGAAGCTTCCATTGAAGACCTGCTTTTTGTCTTACTATTTTAACACTATTGCACGTTTTGGTTTTTTGGCTGTTTTTAGGCAAAAACAGCAGATGTGAAATTCTTGAGCATAACTTAGTGAATATAGTAGTGTCTACTTCTGGCAGTGGCTGACTAATACAATATGGGATAAGAGTTGCTAAGGAGAGAATGGGAGCCCTGGAGATATTTGCTTAAACCTCTGTGTGCTTTGCCACAGTAAGAACAGCACCCTATCATGGGAGATAAGACATGGGCTTGGGATAAAGATAGACAACAGTCTTACACTTTCAGATGAAAACTTATATAATCAGCAAAACTAACCAAGAAATGTAGAACACACCAAATGCTTTTCCAACAACCCTCTCTGCCAAAAACTATATAAAAAGCCAGTCAAGTAAACTAAATCTGAAAATTCTTAGGACACATTTTGTCCTACATTTAGTTAAAATACTGTATATGTGTATATGCTAGAAGAACCTGGAAGGGTTGTATAACAGC
Organism: Horornis vulcanius; assembly: GCA_013401035.1. Classification (NCBI taxonomy): domain Eukaryota; kingdom Metazoa; phylum Chordata; class Aves; order Passeriformes; family Scotocercidae; genus Horornis; species Horornis vulcanius. The sequence goes on from VZUA01104095.1 coordinate 30,344, forward strand.
TTTCTTTGGAAAACACTACAGTCAAACATCACACTTATGCAAAGCTCAGTTCCAGTGACATGATTTTCTTCATGACACTAATTTTTGTGATTATACTGGCAGAAACCATTGAGCCACCCACTATAACACATATTAGAACATTTTTTAATACATGGGGTTTGGATATATATTTATGCGTGTTCACTAAAATGAAACCACTTCTGGAGCCAATGAGAGAAAGCAGATGGTATTTTAAGGCCAAATTTCAGCCAAATCTGCTCAAACTGATAGGATTTGATAAAGCAAACATTGCTAAATCTTTACTTCTGTATGGAGCAAATCAGGCTACAGCCCCTTCTAAAGGACTGAGCTCACAGCAGGAGACCCTCGAACTCTCAGCTCTCCAGCTGAGCTCAAGCCCCACTCATGCAAGCCTGACAAACACCAGACTTCAATCACTACATCATGCCTCTCAACTTATCATTTACCCTGGAACTTTTATTATTATTATTTGGGTTATCATAACACCATGAAACACCATGAAGAGCTCTACTTTGAAAACACAAAACAAGATGCCCCATAACCTTGACTAAGTTCTGTAGCCTCAGCACAAAGCAAGAATCAAGAGACTACACATACACTGGTGTAGAAAAAGCAGTGAAGCAATGTTGATCAGCATGACAAGCCAGGATCCCAGTACAACAGGGTTGACTATTGCAAATTAAGCCAAAGGAACTGCACTGATTTACTGAGAAAACATCCTGTTGAGTTTGTATTATACTTAACTTCTGCTTCATATTTAATTATAAAAATCTTCAAGCAATATAAAAGCCTACAGCAACAGTCATTGCCTGCTGTGCACCAGCTGTCTGCAGTGACAGAGCATGACAGAGAGCCCCAGCCTTGAGAGGGGGTCTAAGGACTAAAGCAGTCCCTCAGCAACCAAAACCTCTGGCTTCTTCATGCATTACAATCTTTGTTGCAAGATACTTTCCCACTGTGCCCATTGCCATCATTGGGAAATAATTATTGTTGTCTGGACAGATCCTGTTTTCATTTACATCAGTGAGAATAAAAGCACCATGAGAAAGAAATTACACGGCTGGAATTTTAATCCTAATGCATCTTTTGGGAAGATTGAAGTGCAAATTCTGCCAATCTTTCCAGTATTGCCCATTGGATGGGCAGCAGCTGGTACCCAGCCCAGGGGATGCTCCAGGACTCTGCCAGGCCATGCAAAGCCCCACTCCCAAGGCCCAGGCAGAACAGCTATTTTCCAGGTGTGGAGGAAGTAAACACAACAGGCAGAAATTGTTTCAGGGAGGAGAAAAATCTATTATGGCAACCTGATGTAGAAGTCAGAGCTCATGGTTAGTTAGGGAGAGAGGACTCAGATTCACCCCGATTTGTGTTTTGTGGGAACAGGGAATCTAAAATAGTATTTTTTTTTCCTCCTGGACAAATTTAGTGAGTCAGTTTCAACAAATTACTGTCATTAAACACATTTGAAAGCAGCTGTAAGTAGGGGAAAACCCAAAGATAGTCCTACAGAGAATCATGCTGCCAGTACTATGGCAAGAGTATTTAATATTTTAGAGGAGGTTGGAAGAAACTTAAAATAATGCTAAATTATGAAATAACCAAGCCATAAGAGATTTTTATTTCTGCCTTCAGCTGCTGAAGATGAATGCCTGATAAGTCCCAAAGGATGTTCCCTCCCCTCTTCAGTCTACACTCCCTCCCCCCAACAAAAAGGGAAACATATAAAAAGGCTCCAAGTTTCCTGCACAGACTGAATCTGAGATCAAAAGAAATTAGGGTTAATAGAAGGGGAACCAACACAGACTATTACTGGTAACTTGTTCCTTTTATTTTCAGTCTCCCCTTCAGGTGTTTATCACTTTTCCATTTGTGTCAAGAGAGGCTCCCTATGATTTTGGAAAATCAGATGTGATAAAAATCATGCTAAAAATATTTCAGTGGCAAAATATGATGCTTCACAAAATACCAGAAGGCCAGAAATAATTCACAAGGAAGCTTTCAAAATGTTTCAAGAACACTCATGATAAAATTGCACTCTGAATCATAAAAACCGTAGGGGAGAGAGAGGGGTCCCCAAATAAACTTAAAGGTAACTGAAACTTTTTGTACATTATGATTTAGAAAGAAGAAAAATGAAGAAAAAACATTGAAGACATTTTCAAATATGCTTTCCTAATACAAAGAGGTCCCTGGGTGGATGTGTACATCTCCACTTCAAAATTTTATATATAAATTTTCAGACAAAAGTGAGAAATTTAGGTGGGATTTTAAGGAACTGGTTACACATGTTACCTGAACAAACACTGTAACAATGGGATTTTAGTGTGTCATCACTTGTCTGCAGAGCCAGGCAAGATGGCTCTGTGCTGCTCCAATTGTAAAGTAAAGCTTATGAACTGAAAACACCTTGAAAGTTGACTTTGCAATTACCCTTGACTGTGAGCACACACATGGTTAATCCCACAGCTCAGCTGACAGTACTAATTCATGTCAGCTATGCTGCTGCACTGGCTGCATGCTCATGTGTGAAAAAGCCAGTTCCTATTTTGTCTCAGGCAACTCCTTGACTCATTATTATTTTGCAGAAAGACCCAGTATATTTGTTTCTAACTAATTCACTTAATTATAATCTCTCTATATGCTTTAACATGTCAATTCCTATGTGCCTTTGGAGCAGGCTGCATTTTTCACATGAAAGGAAGATTGAGATCCAGAAGTGAATTTTAGCTATCTGCAGTCTATACTTTACAGCATCATTTCACAAGGCCAAGAAGAGGTTTAATGTTGCTCCTGCTGAAGCAGAGCAGTAAAGCAATATTAGAAATGACCATGTAAACCACACTTCAGTGTGCTACATTTGAGCTGCTCCAGAGCCAGCTCTGAAAGATACTGCAAAAGCAAGAAAATCATGTGCCAAGAAAGGGCAAAAGGCAGGCAAGAACCAAGAACCATTAAACTCACTACAGATTGTATTATTTTTGACCATTTATTTGTGACAATACCCTCTCCACTGCCTTTCTTCCACTGTGTGTTTTTTAAATGACAGCACATAGAAAAAATCATATTGCAAGACCCAATGCAATAACAGATTTTCAGAAAATTCCCATCTTGCTGTACCCAATAAACATGCAATCATTTAATGTAAGCAGGCCAAAATACACGGCTGAACAACTTAGCTCTCCATGTGTTTAAAAGAGCCACAATTATGAGCATAAAGTTTAAATTTGTAATTTTTAATCCCCTGCTGCAATATACACTAATAATTGTGCACAGTTGTGCATGCCTCCCCAGGAACTAACCTGTCAGCATAATTATCACATTTAAATATTATTTCTGAGATCAAATTCGTTTAAACAAAAAAAAACCAAACAAACAACAACAAAAAAAACAAACTCATTAGTCTTTACTGTCTGCCACTTCTGCATTAGCATTGGGGAACAAGTTTTTCATTTCAACCTTTGTAGGTGTGAAACTCCAAACTTTCCATTCCAAATTTTCTACGTGACCCAGCAAGCAGATATTACAATGCCAATTAAATGTGCTACTGCTGTCCATGCTGTTCTTCAGCTAGAGCAGCCATGCTAAGCTTCTGTAATTCATAGCAAGTCATATCAGTAATGTTATTGTCTCTGGATAATCATCTGTGAGAACTGCTGACAGAGGGGAAGAAGGAAAGACTCTCCATTATGTTAAATCCAGCTTGGAAGAGCCCAAATGGAGGGAGAAGCACAGGCTCATGGCCCTGAGGTGCTTTCAGAGTACCTTACCATGCTCCAGGAAACATCGTCCCCCAGCTTTTCAAAGCTCTGACAGGGCAAAGGCAGCCTGCTGTCTGTGTGCAGCAGCTCTCTTTCTTGGAGACTCTACGCAATAAAATGACCAGAAAGCCAGAAAGGGTTGAATCCCACCTCCTGTTCTGCAAGACAGAGGATGAGGGCAGAAAAATATTTCTTCTGTAACATCACCCACATTAGAGAGAAGGCTTGGCTTATCACAAGAGCCTGTATTGTCTCAAGAGCATTGAGAGTAATCAGGAGTTTAGATCTACAGGAGCAGAATGGTTAGACCTACAGGACAACCTTTGGAGCTTGCAACTCTCCCAGTCACCTTCAGTAGTATTTACTAATGAGCAGCAAAGTAAGCACTTTGTTGGTTTGAAGAATTTTTAAAATGGATTTTGTTCTACAGGTGTGTGGAGTAATCAAAGCAAAAAGGAAGGCTGCTGTGAAGAATTAAAGCAGATCAGAAAAAAAAAGAAGAAAGAAAAAAAGATGTTCTATTCCTTCATTGGTGCAGTTGTGCTGTTTTGCCTCAGCAATATGCTTGTTGCTGCTGTGAAATAGGATATTGATCGGAGAGAGTAGAAATAAGGAATCTACAAAAGCCTGAAATATCAAAATTGTTTAAGTACGACAATTTTAGGGAATGTCTAGTCTAGAATACTCCGAAGAGCATTTGATCTTTGCTTCTTTTCTTTTCCCTCTCCCTCACAGACAGCTGTAAATCTATGCCTGAAAAAAACAAGGGTTTAGTTGCAAAGGGAAAAAGATTAATTTTAGAAGTTTTTTTATGCCTCTTATTTTTGATTATTAGGCATGTTACATATTTGCTTGGAGTATTTACTTTTACTTTGTTAAAGTATAGGTCCAAATTCATTAACATACTGTACCTGATTTATTCTATCCCAAAGAGGAAAAGCAGCATAAACTCTGCTGAAAAACACCTGATTACACTGGCTTTGTACAGACAGAATGAAAAAAAAAAAAAAACCCAGCAAGATTATATCAGTCAGCGTGGACATAAAAGTCTATTTCTACTGGCAATAGATAATTTGCCATCCTAAAATGTTAAGCTTTAAATGGCAGATGTGCATCTTTGCTTCTGACGTAATTTCCATCTTTGCTACAACATCGAGATACATCTTAAAAAATACATACTATGATTGTAGTTCATGTTTTTTAAAGGTCACTTTTACCACATT